>VUYV01000008.1:7192844-7228314 GCA_008711295.1 Anarhynchus alexandrinus | reverse complement strand
TCCCTTATCACCAAGGGGGGGGGGGGCAGAAATCAAACAGACTGGAATAAAGAATCAGCAACTAATACAAAAGGAAAACAGAAACAATGATATCAGAATCTATTTCATCCCATTTGATTTTGTTGCTGAAAACAGCAATGATTTCAGAGCTGCATGGAAGGGGGAACAAAAATCACAATGTACAAGTATTACTTGTAAGAAAATAACTTTTTTTTTTAATGCCTTGCTCTCCTATAGAATAGAAATTTAAGCCTTATAACAGAGGGGGGAAACAAACCCCCAAAAGCAACTCCAAGCAGCAGTCTAGCCTTAGTAGCTGTAGAAATTCATTAGTGTCAATAACAGAGGTGAATGACCTCGGAGCAGTCCAAGACTCCGCTGCAAACACCCTGGAGCTCAGATGTCCTGTCCCTCACACCGTGACTTCATGTTGGCAACAGGGCTTAACAAACTGTGGGCACGTAAGATAAACTGCATCTGCCACATGCAGCCAAACCTACACAAACACATCTTGCAGTAATAAAATTTATTTGTTTTAATAAAATCCTATAGGCTGTAAAACAATATCCTTGTGCAGGTAGGATTTCCACAGGTCAAAGACTTTCAGTCATGCCCCATTTCTTGAAAGGTGAGCATAAACTGCAACAATCCCCTTAAAATGAAGGCTTGCCATGGTAGGAGACGCATACAATTAGGACAACTATTTTCCAGTCTTAAAGAATACAGACATTTTAGGCTGCTTCCATGCAGGCCACTGCACCTATTTAAGGGTTTAAACGCTGGGTATTCAGACACTAACATAGTTTCAACGCATACGTATTTCTTCCACTCAGTACAACAACAATCTGATGGAAAGACCATGCTTCCTTGTAATACTTAAGGGTTGCACAAGGCCACCTGAACCTATTTTAAAAGTTGTTTCCTCCCTCTCAACAAACATTGAGATGAATACTTTAAAAAGAAGCAGTTGTCTGGCCCAAAATTTAGGGTCCAATTTGCCTGTGTTCATATTTTATTTAAATAAGCTTTAGCGAATGCCTAATCCCTCAAATCTCTTAATATTTCACATTCAGTCCTTCTCCAATTTTACTACCAAAGACACCTTAAGACACACTTTTCTCTATGTGAACTGTTTATGAGAATATTAAATTGTGAAACAAGAATATTTACTAACTGCATAAATGTGTGAACTTTTATTTTAAAAAAGTGGAAAAGATTAGCCAAATTCATCTTCAGCTTTTGGTCTATTAACACAAACCCCCAAAAAGATGTTCTGCAATGGCTAAGATAAATTCAGACATACTGGTTTTTGCGCTTAGGTACTGAAAGTTATGAAAACCCAAAAACACATTTCGAGTTCACATAAAAACCATTAAAACACATTTCATTCACTGAACACACCCTAGTAATAAAGCATAGCAATACAAAGAAAGAGCATCTATTTGAATTCAACCATCCAATTTACCTTCAAAAACAACAGAAGCCCCACCTGGATGCATCTGTGGTATGTGACTTGAATAGCCTGAAGAAAAACGTTCAAGACGACAAAAATGTAGAATTTTTACCTCAAGATGATTCAAGTGCTGATCAAAATAGCTTAAAGTAGTCCCTAAAATATGCCTAAGTAATGGAGAATCATTAAAGTCAAACATCACCAAAAGCAGTGGGGAGCTGAGGTGGGCACAAAACCGACATCCAAGCCACGTATTCTTTTGGAATTTGTGTAAGTCACTAGATAGCAATGCTCGCAGAAAAATTTCGTGCATGTTTATTGCACTGAATTCAAAGGCATGATTTGTATTTACTAGTTTTTGTAGAATTATTGATAGCTCCTAAAACTACCCACTGTTTCCTCATAGAATAATAGTAACTAACGCCCTCTTCAGCAGAGAGGCATCTCAAAATTTGCCCGCTTCCAAAGAAGCTGCCGAGAAGGAAACAATTCACCATTCACTGCATCCCAAAAAGAAAAAAACAAAACAAAACAAGAAGGTGCATTTACAGTATTATCTATTTGTTGCAATGAGTATTCTTACTGACGTGACAATTTCCTCAGGAGCAACAGAAAAATTCTCCTGAATCCTGATGGACCAGCTGGAGAAATCAGAGGTCCAAGCTGTCTTTCTGACTCTCTCCAGAAGATCACCATCTCAACCTCCAGCATGGAAGTGTACTGAACTAATTCATTTTAGCCTAAAATAGCTTCAGCAGCAATGAAATTGCTAAAAATTGCTCAATTTGTTACTGAAGTTGTTGAGATGCAGGCCTGGGTTCTCTTCTGGTAAGTATGTTTACCCAATTTTCCCTCTGTCAGCTCCCTCAAGGGAACCATGTCAGTGCCCCTTGCTCATGTTGTTTTGGATCATGAGTGCTGCTAGAAAAATTAAAAGAGCTATTCTGAAAGGTGACATTTTTTCAAAAGGTTAATTTCTTTTAGGAAAATTCATTTTCTAATATGAGTAAAATCAATACTCAAGCTACAGCTGGTTACTGAAACTTAACATTAATACAGGTGAACAGAGCTACAATCATTGTATAACCCTTTGCCCACAGCAAATGAAAGATAATGTGATTTTCTTAAGTCTCTAGATGCAGCAATTCCAGGCTGCATTATTTCTTACTTGACATGAACAAGCACCACAGTCACAGGTGGTTACTGGTTTTTAGCTAATCTGCAATAACGTGGTCTTGCATCCAACCCCTAAAGTACTTCCAAACCTTAGCAAATACCAGTTGATTTAAAACCACATTTTCTTCAAGCTATTTGTTGTACTGCACATGCATGTGAAACACACACATTTCCTTCTTGTACTACCCAAGCTGTGCAAGACTTCCAAATCCTCCATTATCTCCTCCACAGATTGCTCTTTCTTACTGGTCTCACTGCAAATCTATAGCAGAATGGTCCAGATTTGGTTCTGCTCTGATTATCACTGACAGAAACATCAACTAAGTTACAACTAGAGAATCCCAATTCTTCCTTTTGTCATACCTTCCACCCTACTAAACTGGGTAAAACTCTGTGTGTGCTGAAGAGAACAAATCAGCGATACAGCTATGGTGTAAAACAACACTTCTAGGAGAGCAGGACCACGTTCATCTATTGCAATCGTAATTCAGGAACAGTGTTAAGGAAGAAGCATCAGCTTTGCAAGAACATGTATTTAACATTATAGCAGGAACATAGTCTCCTTCAAAAATGTTATGCTAAGCAATTCTTCCACCTTGCGTTTTGTAAGATATCACCAATGCACACCTGAAACACCTACATAAATTCAATAGACTTGTGTGTGAAGGCTCACACCTCTCTACAGAAAACAGCCTGGGATACAGAGAATAAACATGGACAGGAAGGGAAAGAAAGTGCCTCTGTCACAGAAAAGGTTGGAACTAGAGAACCGATTTTACTCGTAACTAGTTTCTGAAGTTGCTCACTAGTATTCTGCACATATTTTTCATATTTACGTAGGAACCAAACCAATACGCATATTCCCTCTTCTGTCATCACAGTTCCTTGTGTGTTCATGAACTTGAGGAGAATAAGGCAGACTACATACAAAGAGCATCAACAACAGCCCAATATCAGCAACTAACAAGTCTCTGACATTCCTAATTTCTGTAAGGTCAACATCCTGGCAAATGGCAGTTACTAAAATTATAGGCACAGCTCTAGCATGTCTGTAAAAACATTTTCTATTTTATAGAAGAAAACAGATTTTTCTTTCCAAGTCATCTTTCCCTGCTATGAGATACATACTTACTTATGTTTCTAATTTCCACTACCCAGGGTTTGTTAAAACTACACACAAGCCAAACTATACTAAAATACTGCCAGTGAACTATTCGGACTGCTTGACTGCGGGCACAACAACTTGAACCTTGGCCAAGTTTTCATTTCATGAAATGCACTTAGATGCCAGGTTAAGCTGCCTCAAACTACAAAGCTAAGTGTCATGCGGCAGACATTATTGATACATTTAAATGCACAATTTAAAAAGAAAATCTCTAAGTTCAATGCACATGCTCAAGTTGGTTTTTACAAGAGACTTTGAACAGATCAGGTGTCACTGTTTGCAACAAAGAGGGAAGAGAAAGTTATTCACAAGCATTTTGACAACTTCTCCATTGAGCAAGGTATAAACACTCTTGTTCAAAGATACCATACTGTCAGAATTCCACAAAATTGGATTATCTCATCATCAGCAACAACGTAGCATATTCCTGCGACTGCAGAGAAGCTGTGGCCGTAAAAAGGATTAAATATGTCAATCTTAGGTAATAACATCACATTTGTCTTGTTTTGTTCAAGTTTTGCCACTATTTCTGCCAATGTGAAAAACCTGTTACAATAATAAAATGTTTGGGGCCCCAAAATAGGGCACAGACTTGTAATAGTAGTAGTAATAGTATTTTTAATAAAGGTTCGAACATACCTCACGGGTTTTGTGAAGTCTGAGCCGTTAAGTGTATGATCTAGTCAGTTTTTTATTTCTCTCAGCAACCATGGAAGCTGGAAATTACATTACTTTAGATGAAAACCTAAATTATCATACAGTCATGTGACTCCAGTCTGCAGGACTTCAAGAAAAGTGAAATACCATGGCACTTGTGGAGAAGAAAAAAAAAAAAAAAGAGAGAGAGAGAACCATCAATATCGAGACTCCAGTTTCACTGTGAGGCTACAAGAAAGTCTGGCTGATTTCAGGTTCTGCTAAAAATTCAATTTCAACCAAGTTTGAACAAGTTCATTTTGATCTAGCTGTAAATGCTGTTTTACAATCCCTGATCTGATCTTATTAAATTTCACAGACTGAGGTGGTACCAGATGACATCCAGAATACTTCTTTTATTTTGAGCTTTTGAGAAAAGCTCAAAACCCTTATGGGAAAACTTAACCAATGTGAAACCAATGTGTAACCAATGTGAACCCTTATGGGAAAACTTAACCAATGTGAAATTTAAACTGAAGGGAACTCCGCATGGACTCCTGTGAAACTAAATTGTATCTTGTAAACATCTTGTAAACATGAGCTTCTGCATCAAAATTGAAACTCTGGTTTCAGCAAAGGATTATGACTCACATTCTTGCTCTCCTTGATAACATTCTCCCACACCTTTTTTCGGTTCAGGGGCAAAACACAACTTCCTGCAGGTCAATGTGGTCAAAACATATAGAAGGTACATAAAAACCGGTTTGTTACAATGAAGTGCAACACTTTGCTATTAATCCAGTCCCTATGTACACTTCATAGAAACACAGAATCGTTATGGCTGGAAAAGACCTTTAAGATCATCAAGTCCAACCCTCATCTAATTCCGCCCGGCCTACTTGTAAACCATGTCCCTGAGCAGCATATCTAGACAGCTGTTAAATACATCCAAGGATAGCAATTCAACAACTTCCCTGGGCAGCCTGTTCCAGTCTTTGATAACACTTTCAGTGTAGAAGGTTTTCACTACCATTAGGTCTCGCAAATTGTATTTATCCTATAAAACAAGGATTTGCCACACTATTGCCATTTTTGAGATGGAGAATCTAGGCATTAAGAGCACATTTGGGACAAAGAGGACGTGGAGGATACAAGAACCAGTTCCCAGCGTGCCACCCAAAGGAGGAAAGTCACAATACTATTGGGCTCCACCTCAGTTAAAAAAATAGATTCTTAACAGGGCTACAGAGTCTGATAAAGAGCTTTTGAGTCCCATTCACACATTCAGCACACACTCAGGCAACCTTACGCAGTGCTGTATTGATGTTAAGCAAAGAGGTTAAATGAAATATCCAAGGTCACAGAGGAAATCTACTGCAGAACAGCCCTGCTCTTGGACTGGAACAGGGATCTGAATCCATCCCAGCTCTCAGGAGCAAACCACCAGCCACTCGACACAGTCCGGTGGCTTCCTCTCCCCATTAGATATGGGTAAGACTTGAACTTTCCTGCTTGCCAAGTATCTCTTCTTTTACACATACACGACCGCAAATTTAATACTTTTCTGTGTTCCTGACACGGTAGTACCTTTTTTTGTGGCTTTCATTTAACACAGTAAGACAACACTTCAAGCATATTTTAATACAGAACAGCTCCTTAACTATTTGCTCCGGGTGCATCTGTATATGTGTGCGCAAGTGTCCACATAAAAAGAAAAATATATGTACACATAGAACTACTGTCTATATATACCTTCCTCCCAAGGATTTATTTATTCATGTGACAAATTTGCCCAACCCAGTCTATCAAAATGGTAATTTTTGTTGAATAGAAGTTCCTAAAAACGTACTGGACCCTTTCCAGGCTCTAAAGTACTATTATAATGTAGTCAAATGAAAACAAAGCCTAAATACCTAATTTCCTGCAGACCAGATTTCCAAGACTGCCATTCCAGTTTCCTGATTAAATAATAAGTATTTTGGAATAGTATGTTAGAGTTCTTATTAGGATTTTCAATTTGGTCCCCAAAATCATCAAAATAAAATTAAGCATTTACTTACTATTTGGCTTCTTAGTAAAAAACAGCTTAGGTCAGATGAAGCTGCACTGTCATCACTTTCTAAGAATTCTTCTGCTTTCATTAAGACCTCTGGGTTATTAGCTCCTGATAGTTTATTATAATCTTTAGTAGTTTTGCAGTTAACCAAAAAAATCCTGCCATGTCTAAATCCTACAGTTTCTGAAATTACTCAATTGTAGTAAAATTTCCATCTTATCAGTAATTTTATTACTAGTAACAGTAATTAAAATACTACCAATATCAACCTGTCACCCGTTGGTATAAAAGAAAAGACAAGTGAACCTTAAGCAATAAATATACTTTCATATTGTATTTCTAAGAACTCTGACTTGGAGCTCTGAAACATCACTAGTCAACTGTGTAAGTGCTACCACTTCACTAGCACAAAGGAGGTGCCGCCACAAACCAGCACAGGGTTATCCAATTGCAAACAATGGGGAAAAGCTGATCTCTAGACCACGGACATCATGGGAGACAGCGTGGATTCAAACTGACAGAGAAAGCAACAAAACCCACCAAAATGAAAATGAAATACTAATTCCATTTATTGTTTCAATTATTGTTTTAGCATTCACCTCATAAATCCTTACACATGCAAGCCTTTATTTTTCTCACAAATGTTCATAACTCACGTCCCTCCTACTTCTTGACCCCATCTGCCATGTGAACATTTCAATCTGTAAATCAGCTGTCTCTAGCATACATACACTGCCTTTTTTAAAATTATTATTTTTCATAACTTACAGAAGTCTTATTGCAGATTCCAAGCCCACTGCATGTTAAACTCTACCAAGAGCCACTCAGCAAGCAGGCAGAGAGAAAGCACACACTCAGAGTATTGCACACCATACCAAGCCTGCTCTAAGACTGTCCAACTCAGTCTCCCCCCCCCAGCTTTTCCTATGTTTCTCACAACAAAATAATTTGTGGTTGTTTACAGTGACAGCCTTCTAGTATAAGCATTACCAGAGAACAATAGTTTCAAGAACAGAGTTTCTTCATTTCTCTTTCTGCACATGACCTGCAGGGCGTGAGCCCCCTCCCCAGGTGTCCCCGGGACAGTGGCACAGCGCTGACACAGCCCAAGCCCGCACTCAGGGCTGCAGCGCAGCCGCTACGGACACAACACAGCACTGAGAATAAACCACACCACCACTCACTCTGCTGGGGGACTGCTGACATGCCTCGGTTTAGGCGTTTAACCAAGGTGCCAGGATCTCTCTGTACATTCTGCCGAGCGGAATCTAAAACCCTTTTTGGGAATCCTAACCAAATCACCACACAGAGATGCTGAAAGTCAAATGGCTTGAACATTTCCAAGCTCTGATCTCTAGCACCAGAAACATAATCCAGTCAATAAACAGAAAAATTCTCTAACTAAAAACACAAATCAGGGCTTTTTAAATATATTTTTTTTAATAATTTAGGAATAATTGTGAAGTTTTCATCCACGTTCTAAAGAGGAGAACAAGAATGAATATTTATGCAGTCAGTCCCCTTCTTAATAACTTTCTCCCCATTGCTTGCCTGTCCAGGTGTTAAACAGATCCCTTACATCTGAGTTTCAGAACATTATTTCTGCTGCAGCCTCTTTGTTTCTTTGCAATAAAATCTAAATTACTTTGCTTCCTTTTGCTATTTAACCTCAGAAGAGGGGTCTTGCACCAGCTACATGATTCCCTTCTACAGTTGCTTTCCCATCTCCCCTGAATGAATTTCAATGGGTTGAAATTTCTTGTATTTTTTCTTTCTTTGAACTGCTCTAATGTAACACAAAACAGATTTGGTTCTCTTGGTTACTTAAAAGGCATTAACTATATATTACTAATTCCTACATAAGAGACATCACATAAACCAAATGACTTCCACCTCAGCCACGGCACAGCATCCATCGTTGTTCCCCAGCTTGCCTCTCCCGTGAGCACAGCACCACACTCCAACCCCCATTACTGCAGGCCACCACAGCTTGGTTTGTTAGAACATGGTCATCAGTACTCTGGAAAGGGACTGGGGAAAAGGAATAGCTTTGAGATCACATCTATTGACTGCATTTGACAGGAGAACAAACAGAGACTCAGAGTGGAGCACGAAGATAATCAGAATTTGGATTAGCCATTCTATGGCACAATTCAGCATCTATTTTTGCTCTAAACTGAAGTAAAGCAAACATTTTCCAAGCAACATGCTATGCAGAATATGGAAAAGCAGTTAAAAAACATTTTAGCATGAAGACATTGTGTAAAACCATTTTAGGTTTGTTTGGGTTTTGTTTGGTTGGGCTTTTTTCAAATTTTACAGTTTTAACTTCATTTTATTTTTATATAATTGCATAACACTATAGCAGTAAGATATAATATAATTGGAAGTTCTAGTATTTAATTTTTTGAATCTTCAGAGTTACATGAGGAAGCTGTTTCCTCTTTGCCATTTAAGAAAATAATTTAGATAATTTGATCTAAAAGAAGGATTATATTTCATACAATTATAAGCATCAGTTAACCTTAATTACACATTCTATCAATATGCTATGGAACTTGAAATGATAAATACAATTTTAAAAAGCATTTAAGTTTTTGAATTCTGATTGGGACTTTTTACAAGACTGAGATTTTACGTCAGATATTTGACACTGGAATTTTTCATCACTTAAGAAAAAAGTCTGTTTAGTCAGGCTTTTTCTAGCTTAAGTATTTTATTTTACTTTTCCCCAGCAGCTCTGGTGAAAACATTTTAACACACAGTGATAACATTTTTCTCCAGTACTTAGAGCTGCAAAGCCAAATTTTAACATTGTTGAACTATGTTGTGTCTTTTCACAAGTTTCTTGTCGGCTGTAGTTCAACAAAACAGTGAAATCTTGCTTTGGGGTTCCAAGTGCTGGAGAAAAAAAAAAAAAGGTTATATACACAATTATGACATGGAGATCCTATGAAAATTCACTCTCATTAAATTTATTAAAAATGTTCATGCCTGCTTAAGGTTATTTCAGTAGGTTTTATTCCATCCCTATACCACTTTAACTTAAACTGAATCAAGAATGGTTTGTCCCACCGTAACTGGCTTAAAACTGGGGGGAAAAAAAAAACAACAACAAAACACAGCAGTATCATAAATGCTGTGTTATATGGGCTGGATAAATATGTTAAATGCCATTGTAAGTAACACCTGAGCCTGATAACTTCTCTATTACTGGGTTCTTTATAATGAGACTAAAGTGTACAGAACTATAGGTTCCGATAGCAGCATTGTGTAAGAGTGAGGAGCTCCATCCTTTGGATTATGAGGTCTTTCTCCGGACAAAAGGCTGATAGACAAGGGGAGAAGAACAAATACACAGATCTAGTGCTTACTCATTTTGTTTGAACTTAACTAACTTGAATGCTTTGCTATTCACAATTTCCTATCATCAGATTTTCCATCAGTTTTAGCTCAGTTCAAAGGTAGTAAAGTTATCCTTTCAGTATCTTTTACATGCAGTGACTGTGCCTGCTGTGTATCGGCTATCAGAAGCAACTTAAATTAGGTCATGGCCAAAGATCATATGCCAAAAAAAATTCTAGCGTTGCTTTATAGATGGAGGAAGGCAGAAAGACTTTTTAGACATTTAGGTCAAAAACCTTACAGAGACTCATTTACTCTCTGTAAACATTTAACAGAAAACTATGCCAACAAAGGGAAGAAGTGGCAAAAGGAGTTAAGAAATAACTCCCAGGAACCTGTTTTTTCCATTAACACCTTATTAATGCCAGGCAGGTGTTTCCTAAGGACACACTTGGCATTAGCAAGTCATTATGAAGAGAAACAATGAAGAATCCTCTTTCCAACAGCCAATGGTATCTACGAAAAGGCAGAGAGAAGGAGAGCACATTCTATTGCAAATATAGAGATTTAATTTTCATTTGATTCCGAAATGCATTTCAGCATCTGAATGCCACTAGGCTCCCAAACCTAGCTCTCCGCTTCCATAGAGGATGGATGCATGTCCTGGGCAAACCCTTGGTGACAATTCTCTGCAGCATGCAACTTCTTAACAGGACGGCTCCCATGGTAAAAACACCATAACTAATTCACTACTTCATGGCCCCTTTTAGGATAAGGTCAAATAACTAGAGAGAGTTGGTCATCCTCAAACACAAGTGATGCTTGACACCAATTTTCACTCACTCACCTTCGTGCCAGTTAGGCTAATACCAATGGACTAATGGCCTGAGCATGCCACTGAGGCACAGACCCATGCTTCACTCAGTACAGTTGTTCAGGTTGCTTTCAAAGTCTTTGTATCTCAAGACACAGAGGTTTACAAAGTTCCTGTGCAGTGAAGAGCAGCCCCCCTTCTTCTGAGCAACCAAGCAAGGTGGAAAAGCAACCACAAACATTTTCTGTCATTCAGCTGAAGGACAGATACAGATATCCATGTGCCCTTGCTTCTGCTATGGCAACACAGGTATTAGGTTCTTCCTTACATTATTACTGATAAAAAATGAACACTGTAATGCCTAAGGAAAAAGGAGAAAAGCTTCACAGAAGCTAGCACTGTACGAAAGCGTGCGTACAAACACATGCACAAAACCCAAATCTACCCCAGGCCCTTTTTTTTCAGTGAAAGCAATCAACACTACACAGGTAAGTTGAGATTCCTACACAAAACAGATTCTTTACCCTTACAAGAACAACCATAGGACTACTCTGTATTCCAACGTATAGGAGTCATGAGAATAACCTTATCTTACGGAAAGTACACATTTCTCATTCTGATCTGTCTCTCTGACCCTACAGTCATTAAGAGTTCCCTAACTTAAAACAATAATGCCACCTATGGGTCTGCTACCCGGACACTAGTGCCCATCAGCAGAGTTCCACACGGGAGCTCCTTGCCTGATCATGTTTTTCTGATGGAGATTTAGCAGGCTTGGTGATGCTTCCTATAGCTGACTTAAGTGACCTCCCTATGAAGTTTGCAAGGATTTCAACATCTGATGCTTTTTTATTTAAAAGGCAAGTAAAATCTCTACTGCCAGTTATTTTGCTACTGACGTTATTCCCTGTGAGCATTTTAAAGCTGCTCAGATATTTTCAGTTAACTTCAGAAGTTAACTGGAAGATGAAAATAAATGACAAAACAAGAGAAAATGTAACAGAAACATCAGGAGATAAAATAGTTTTTTCAAGTACCTTTAGAAGATTATCTACAGTTCCCACCCAAATGAAGTTTTACCTGAAATGCTAAATAATACTTTTGTGAAGTGCGCCACTGCGTGGTAACTAACATCTCTGCAAAACCAATTTGCTTCACAGCTCACAAATAATCTTTTTTTCTGTCCACAAAAGGACAATGAGCCAGTGCTCACATCTGCCCAAGTATCAGGAAAGGCTTCTTCCAGCAGAAGCATCCTAGATGCGTGCAAATAACGCATGCAACATACTTCCCTCGAGGCACATTTAGTAATCTATGGTCAAGGCCAAAATTATTAAGAGCATTCTTTCCTCATACTTTGCTTTATTTACTAAAACCTCCTTAATATTCTACTTACATTTTTCTTCTAAACTTAAAGAGTTACTGGCTCCAGAAGAAATAAAAGGATACACTGATTTAAAACAAGCAGAAAAATATCTCAAAACAAGAACACACACGCTTCTGGCTAAACAGCAATTTAAAGACGCCCTATCCGTAGGCATTCTTCAACTTAACTGTGAAAATTTAGAGTTAGGAGAGGCACAGAATATGTATTAAAACAAATGACACATACTCAATAATCCTGAAGCATATTCAAAGCATATATATTAGCAATAATCAGCTGTGGCACTAAATAAAAATTTTGAAAAAACAGAAGTGGAACTCAATAGGACTGTCAATGAAAAATTTCATTCACTTTCCAAAATTCATCAGAAAGAACATTGTTTCAATGTTCTTACAAACAATTTTACACAGGAATAATAAAACTGATTACCAAGATCATTGTTCTACTTCTTTCATCTGCAAAGGTAGAATATCACCCAGTTCTTCCTATTTTGCCTAGTTTTATTTTTAAACTATTTAATTGCTTTAAAAAGGTTTCATTTCACTAGAATTCAGAGTCTAGTCTACACCAGGAAGTACATGATTTCAGTGATAAGTGAGCTTTTTTTATACCACTTGCATTATTCTACGTGCTAGTTATTGTAATGTCACAGACAAATAAGAAAGTGAAAAAAAAACCCAACAAAAAATTAGGGTATTTCATCATAAGAACATACTAAGTTTTATTAAATCACTATGTCTTAAAAATGAGCTTTTACGTATCACCTCTTGTGCTGGACAATTTATAAAGTTTTTACTTCCAACTCTGGGGGCCAGCTGAACACAAGAACAGCCAACAGTGAGAAAAGACACTCTCTGGGAGCACAGAAATGGTTCCTGGGATGCTGTTAGGAGGTACTCAGAAATATACTGTTGCTCTGACCTTCTGGCATGATATTGTACTGGCCACAACCACCAGGCTTGAAGAAGGACTTTTGTACATACTACTGTTTTTAGAATCTTCTTATATGCTATAGGTTATTTTTGCTGATAAGATTAAACAATACCTCAGTTTTAAAAGGCTATTCTATCTAACACTGGTTAACAGCTCAAAAAGGAGAGAATTAATGTATTAAACATTCTGGTTTTGACATTAAGAGAAAACTTCTCTTTAATGTATTTTGAGTGTCAACAGGTGTGACTACATTTTATATATTGAGAGCTTTAACTAATGTTACTTCTGGTTGCCTTACATAACGTTATAAATGGTTAAAAAGTGAGAAGTGAGAAATAGCTCACTTCATATATGTTTAATTTTTATTCCAGGTGAAGGTAAAGCTGTCCCTATCATATTCTCTATTCTGTCTCTAACTAATTTTTTATTTTTTTTTTTACAGCAACATTTTCCATCTTTTGTTTCTAAGAATAAGGTAAACTGAAAATACTAACCAGAAACAATGGTCCTGGGGACAAAGCAGGTCATGTTTTTTAACACAAGGATATTATTGTTCTGGTAATGCAGCAAAATGTCCAACAGAGGGTGATAGAGACCATAAATTCGTTAGACGCTTAACTTAAATTATCTGACTTAAAAAAAAATTAAAATAATGTGCAGGTAAGGAAGAGCTACCTACTACCAAGAATGGATAAGCTTTATTACTCGAGAAACATTTTCAGTTAACTGTAAATGCTGTCAACTTTTCAGAAAAATATTCTCCTAAGCATCTCACAGTACAAAACTTAAATTATTGGATTCTCTAATTATTACAACCTTCAGCTACATCCATGTTCACCCTACAGTGTATAATAGCAGTGTTAAGTAAAATTATTTTATTTATTTTTAATAGTTTTGCTGCCTACACAACTGGGATACAAAGTCTCAGAGTCCAAAGAGACAGGCAATATATGCAACTTAATATTCATTTGTGTATCAGATTAATTCATCCCTAAATCATAGGAAACATGAGATCTTACATATGGAACAGCCAAAAAAGGAGCAAGCTAAGTAATTTATTTTAATATAGACGAATCTATCCTGAAACATAAAGTACTTTTAAGAACAATGAAGCATATCTCATCTGACATAACATTATCAACTTCCCTCAAATGCAAACATGCTATTGACTATTTGGAGGTAAAGCTTCACCAAAGATGTACTGCTGACTTCCTAAACTTGAACCATGGAAATCACTGGAAAAAGAATAACCGTGTCAAAACCAACAGTGCTTCGAAGCACCGTGAAGCTGGAATGCTGAATTTTCCTTTAGTTTACACATGTATCTCTGAACACTTCCTCAAATACTAACTCAAAACTTTGAAACAAATAAGGGTGTGGTTTACACACACACAAAAACTCACTGTAACTATTGCGTGGTCGAACAGGGCAAGTCTCTGTCAGCTGACATCCACCTCACAACTTTACAGAGGCTGCGAGTAATGAATAATGAGTGAATTGCTACAGACCAAAAGAACTAATCCCAAGAAGCTGGAGAATGTCTGAATTAAGCTCCTCTTCAGAAGAAAAATACAAACCTTTTAATATTTTAGCTGAATGCATCTCCCAAAGCCTCCAAAGTCCAGCCTTCTGCAGAAGTGCAGTTAACATCACCACACCTGAGGGCTCTGCCAACTCCCTCAGCTTCTCCCAGCTCACACCCTCATTCTGCTTCGCTGTACTGAGAACCGCTACAAAGCCCACAGAATAACGGTGCCTTTACCCGCTTTATCTTGGCTTTCTCATTGTAATTTATTGCTTACAAGGCACTGAGCATCAGTACAGAAGGGGTTCTATTTAACTCTGTAAGAATGATGGTCTACATCACTTCACTGAGCATTAAGTAAGCATCACTGAGGAACAGTTTAAATAGACACCGAGATCTTCATTTTTAGGTCTATTTTCAATGCCATAGGAAAACAGAAAGGAAAAAAAACCAAACCAAAAAAAAACCAAACCAAAAAACCAGTACAGCCTAGGAACCCCCAGCCTCAGGAGAAGATCTTACTGCTGTCTACATCTAATGGGAGGAGGGTAACAGAGCAGATGGAGCCAGATTCTCGGAGAAGTGCAGCACTAGGTTGAGAGATCAAGGGCCCAAGCTGCAGCATGAGGAATTTCAGTTGAATTTGAGGAAAAAGATTCCACCATGATGTTGCTCAAACACTGGAACAGGTTCAAAACTCAACCTGGAAAAGGCCATGAAAGGTGTCTGATATACGAGCCCTGTTCTGAGTAGGGTGCTGAAATACATGGTCTTCCCAGGTACCTTACAACCAGAATTACTCTACAATTCTATCAGTCCCAAGTTACGTATTCTCAGTGAGGACTCACGACCTGCTGTTTGTTTATGTGCAGTTTTGGGAAGTGGCATTCTACGCAGGCAATGGGTGATTTTCAGAATTCAGAACACTTGCCTCTTAGGCTGCCAAACACTGCCTTTCCTTTCTGTCCCAGACCTCCAATACAAATATATCAGTACACACTTTTGTAACTGCACGGCACTGGGAAAATACAACTGGTATACTAAACCTATTTTTCAGATTTTTGAGTCATAGATCAGAACTGTAATTAAAACAAATCTCTGGCCCTTTCTGAATTGGTTTGCGATCAAGGAAAGCTTTAAAGAATAATCAACTTCACATAGCTCTATCATCTACAAAGGAAACTCAAAGCTGTGGCCTTGCTTGCACTGAGAAATACGGAGCAGAAAGATACATGGCATTGTGCAGATGAGCACAAGTAAGAGGAGTGTGGACACGCAGAGGAAAAGGTTGTAATCATAAGTGATTTCCTCTGGCAAACCAACTATTTAAACTGAACTTGACCTTTCACTATTTGAGTTCATGAGTCACATCTGACCCACTTCTGCTTCTTTTGCCAACGTATATGGGAACCATCAGCCAAGCCACAAATGCCCCTTGCTAGAAATTTATTTCTTCCACTAGCCTTACTTGAAAGATTACAAACAAACTATTTTTTTCTAAGCACCGTAACATTTTGTTTAAAATTGCTGCCATCTTGCAGAAAGCAGGGTATTTATTCATTACAAAGGGAATCTACACAGCAGACTGCAAAAAGTCAACAGAGTAGCTCCTTCTGAACCCTTGAAAAATAACCATTCACTCAAGTATTTTCTAAGAGAACATCACTGCTGAGTAAAGGGACAGCCAGTAAGACCTGATTCCTAAAAATAGCAAACACGGACCAATTAGAAAAGTTACACTAACACCAGCTAAAAAGTAATCAAAATAAACACATATTTGAATAAACCATTATGTTGCAGACTGAAAAAGTATCTCCACTCTAAAGTTTAATCAAAGAAAGATATTATATTTCTCTCTTATTTAAGCTTCCAATCTTTTTGCTCTGATTCTTTCATGCAATCTCTTCCATAGAAAGCTAAATATGTGGAAACAGCTCACTGAAAGTCACCTTAATTGTGGCCAGAGCACCTTCTGAATCCAGCCTTTCTGCAGTTTGTTCTCAGTAGAAAGAAAACATTAGTTAAGAAATTAAAGCTGTAATAACAAAAATCAAGATTTTTCACGTCTACCTCAAAAAAAATAAAGTTCAAGACACCGTTTCACAGGTACAGGTATCAGCCTCTAAGAGAACTTAACCTTGGCAGAGAGAGCCTGGAGGCAGACCTGCTCGAGCCAGCAGCCGTACCTTGCACTGCCCCGCCACGCAGATGGCAGTCCCGTTCTGGTCACAGGGTGTCCCATCTATCACCTTCTCAGCTTGTCGCACATAGAACCGGTAGCCTATTGCACGGCAATTCAGCTCACACTTCTGACTTCCCTTCACTGTGGAAAGAAACAGAAGTCCCCGTTAAAATGACCACAGCAGTATTTTTGAAAAGGAAAAGCCCATTAAAGTAATACTGAGGCTTAAGAGGAAGAAACAAGTAGGCAAACTGAATGCAATGTGAATGACTACATCAAACAAACGGTGATTAGCAAACCAACTCCAAGGTAAGCATTCCAACATACCATACGACAATTTAAACAGTATCTCCCTTTTTAATGACAGATATTTTCCTAAATGACCAAGAGTATTTTTAGCTTTAGAAAAATTTTGCCAAATTTAGTCTTCTTAAAACATAGTAAGATGTTATAACAGTTCCTAACTGCTAAGTGTCAGCAAAGTTACACTGTAATCAGAAAGATGTGCATCCAGTTAGGCTTACATATAGTCACCGCTCAGTTCACATCAAATACTAACATTTAGCATTAAGCAGCACATAAAACAAGCTAGATGCAATTTTTTTTAAAAATCCATTAGCTTTTCCTCTTCAGTTTTACAAGTTGCACTTTAAGTGACTATTCCTTAGTTCAAGAGAAAATTAAGAAAAGAACAACTCTTTGATTTTTAAAAATACATAAAACACATCATTATTCAAAACCTCATGATCTCTGTTGACACGCAAGAAACAGAAGGAAATAAGTCCATTGAACTCTGGGCCAGAGGAACACAGAAGACAAGAAACAGTTATCATCTCCTGTGAAAATCTGTTACTTAAACAGATAGAGCCTAACACTCCACATGTCTTACACTGTCAAGTTTGTTAACACATTTGTGTAGTCTTTCTATTTCAAATCATCTGTCAGGCTGAAGTTGCACACAGTTCATTACCCCATTTGCCAACTGAAATAACAATACCTTCAGTTTCTTTCCAATCAAGAGTAGCACTGTCACATAGTGGCATTGAGGGACAAACAGAATTCCTTTTTCTTTTGACAATACTTTCCTTGCTGCCATAACCAAAAACTAAAATTCCCCTGACTTCACCAAGCTTCAGCTCATACCCTATAACACAACTGAAACCCACTATTTAATCTGTCAAAGGAGACGCTACACACCACAGTTAGCTGCCAAAGCACAGTATTGCCGGGATTTCCTACTTCACTTAAATGTAATTTTTAATCTTCAGTTAAGATGTAACAAATAGCCAAAATAAATACATGCAATTATTTCAAATATATATTTAACATCTGCTTTCTATTAAAGTAACAAACTTCCAGCTCAACGTAAGTTACCCCCATGAGGACAAAGGATTAGTGCAGACCAATTCTGAAATGTGGCTCTTAGATTTCCCCTCACGCAGCTATTTAATTGCCACTCATATGCATCACCTATTGCATCTAGCAATCTTTTGATAAAATCCTCAAAAACCTCTACTAATTTTAAGTGAGGTCAAAGATCTGTTTACCTAGTTCCCTTTTTCAAGCCATGCTCAACTAGGTAATTTTTCCATTGTCTGCTTTTTTAAGACAGATTCACTAGCTTATCATTCCAAGGACTTGCTTTGCTTAGTTATTTAAAAAAAAAAAAAAAAGAAAAAAGCAAGGTATTTCCTGCAGTTCAGTCTCCAAGTATAACAGTTAGTTTTAATGATAAACTGAGCGTTATTCTTAGCAGCTTAGTCACCTCACACATAACTATTTTCAGAATTCTCAAATAAATGTAATCCAGCTTCAGTGATTCATTACAATTGAAATCAACTTGTCCTTTTTTCTGTCAGAAAGTGTCCTATTTTTACAACCTGCAACACTAGCTATCAAGCAGCACCTCCGCAGTGTACATTTTCTTATCTTCCCATTCCCTAAAATCAAGTCAAACTAGCTGTGTAGGGTTTCGGAAATGTCCTTATCTTCTATGCTGATTCCCATCACTTCAATGTATCCTGAAGCCTCACCTTCCTGTACTCTTCCTCCTCCTAATATCTTTCATTTCGTTTTGATCCTTTAAAATATTTATTCTTGAAGTTCTCAGTTTGCCTTCTAGGTCCCAAGAAAAGTTTTATGATACTCAGAAAGATGAAGAAATGAACTGCTGAAGCATGGTATTTTTTCCTGGACCTATCTCTTCCTTTATTTATTATTTGATAGGTAAGCCGACTGCATTGCTAATGAAGCATATTAACAACCACAAGCAGATTGATCTTCCTTGCACTGTAAAACATGACTCCTACTTCATAACTTTTGTCTTTCATTCTTTCTTATTAGGAACTGTTTCTGCTCATACAAAAAGAAATATTAGAACAGCTACGGGCTTTGACCAGTACCAAACAAAAAAAATAAAAATAAAAATCAAGCCTTAACGATAAACATACACCAGAATAAAAGTTTATATGAGCACCTCATCCTATAGCCCTTTGGCCTTTGATATTCAGATTCTTTTGATGAGCAACTGTAAGGCACTGCCTTCATTAGTCATATACCAATTACTACCACCTAAAGACATCCCAGATGTCAAAGATCTGAAAAAAACTTTCATCTTACAAAAGCAAAATCTGAATTGCCGCTACTGAATGTGAGGCATTTCCCACAAGGATTTTATGTAAGCATTGTGTATTTACTGTGCACAAATTACAGCAGAAGAAACACATTTTAGAATTCCCTTGTAAAACAAGATACCACACTAGTAAAAAGTACTCCACTGCCTATTAACCTCACATGTATCTTGACACCCTCCCTTACCCGGTATTTTGCCACAATTCTTGAGCTTTTACAGTTCAAGCTATAGGTCAAGCTACACTATTGGCTTGGCAACTGGACATAAAATGTCAATTAAACAATGAGCTGTGAAGCGATTGATTCCACACAGGCAACACATTTTAGTACTATGTCATCTGATCCCAGACTTTACAAAAGGATCTATCTGACCTCAGGGAATAGAGTAAGGCTTCTAGGTGAAGACCTTCCAAACTAGCTGGCAGCAAGACACATTTCCACTCAAAATGGGCTCTTTTTAAGGGTGACAGAGTTACTAAGCCAGTTCACTATACAGGTACTGTTTTACATGTCCTCCTAATGTATTTGCTTTTCATTCTCATGCCCACCTTAGCACAACCAAGTCTTTGCGGAAATTCTCACCTTACTCTACCTTATTAAATGGTGAACTTGGGTGAAATTTAATGCTCCCGCGCAGGGTCTGCCAGACGTATTCATTATTGATTTAACTGAAGGAGGTGCCTCTAGTAAATAATCCTGGTAATATGTAATGTTTAGTTTTCATTTTACAGACTGAAAAAGTATCTAAATAAAAGAAAAAAAACACCAGAACCACCAGTACGTTTCTTATAACGTCCTCACCCAACTAGCCTTAAGTACCTCAGGGATATCCTGGGCTTGTCTAAACTGCTAGACCTGGCAGTTTTTCTCAAGTTGAAACTTACCTTCCACCTTTCCTTACGAGGAACAAGACCCAGACAGGTGAGAATGGGACTGCAGCACAGTTCTGCCACCTCCCACTTCACCAGTAGGGGTACTGAGACCTCATCTTTAATTCCAAACTGCACTTGTTCTGCACCACAGAGCAGATACTGCAGGGAATCTACTATAAATGAATCCTTTTACATGTTCTACCAGGACACAAAAGCCCTGCAGAGGGACATTAATTTAGAAATCATTACCCTTCCAGACAGACAAAACCTGAAGTCTGTCACTACCAGCATTAACACCATTAAGTACAAAACCCAACCTGCTCTCCAGGTAATTTGTCTATTCTTTGATGCACTAAAATTCACACACAGAACATATTTTGCATTACATGTGTACTGATAAATATGTGTAAACCTGGAAAAAGAGGAAACGCGATTTTCTGAAGTACTATTAATCAAGTTCACACAGTAAGCCATAGTCAAAATGAATGCAAGAGTAGAGGAGTAGGGGCAACCCATACCTTAATTTATAGTTGCTTTTATTCCCCTAAGAGTGATTTAATTGATCAAACTGGAATCTCAATTAAATATCAATACAATTAATTTCCTCTAAACAGCCTGTTTAGAATCACAGAATGGTTTGGGTTGGAAGGGACCTTAAAGATCATCTAGTTCCAAACCCCTGCCATGGGCGGGGACACCTCCCACCAGACCAGGCTGCCCAAAGCCCCATCCAGCCTGGCCTTGAACACCTCCAGGGACGGGGCATCCACAGCTTCTCTGGGCAACCTGGGCCAGTGCCTCACCACCCTCACAGTAAAGAATCTCTTCCTAATATCTAATCGAAATCTACCCTGCAGATTTCAGTGCACTACAGGTTTGAGAAGAAAAATTCAACTGTGCAATCCAGCCACACATTATTTAAAGGGAAAAAGAGGGATTTAGATGTTACTATGTTACAACCTATGGCTGGAGCTCAAACTAGGCCTTCAGCAGCACTCCAGGCCGAGGCCTCTCTGCCGGCCTGGTGAGGAGAGGGCCGCAGCACAATCACGGGGGAACTCTCCTCCCCAGAGCTCACAGGCTGACGCCCACAGCAATCCTAAACTCCTTTTAATCCCACTACTAGGAAAACACAGGTTTGTATGAGCCCATGACAGGCTCCCGGCGCAAGGCGCCGACAGGGCTGGTCAGCTGCTGGGGGAAATCCCACTGCACTGGAAATAGCGACTGCCTCGTGCCCTCGCCTGCCGCCTGGCACAAGAGGTGAATCAGCCCCTCTGTGGCAGAAACCGGCCAAATTTTACTCTCATGCCACATCGATCTTGGCCCTCATTCATTTCATTAAATGAAAGTGTAAGAAATTAATGTCCGCAAAAAACAACCCACCCAAATCTCAAACCTGTGAACCCTTAAAAAGGCAGAAAGTCACCATTCTGGAAACATTCCGACTTGCAGAAGCTTTTGAGTAGATCTATTTGCATTTCATTGAGAAAGAATATTTCCAAACGTTAAAATTTTACTGAAGGGGAGTTCTCCAGCCCAATTAAGTTCATTGTTCTTTATGCTACACAGCAGCAGCCCTGAAAGAGCACGGCTGGCAGCAGAGATCCCCCAAACGAAACTCCGGTCAAGGCCGACAAACCCCTTAAGAACAGGAGGGAGAGGCCGCACCAGAGCACGTGCCGGGGGTGCTCGTGGACTTCATGTCAGCTATTCCCTTCCTTCAGCTTCCTCTTCCAAGGCATTCCTCCACCTTCACCGACCTCTGGCCCACGGAGATGCGGCAGGCAGGAGAACCGGCACGGCGAAGGGGCAGCCCGGCCGCCAGCAGAGCTACTCAGCGGTGAGCTTGAAGAGATACAGAGAGAGCTCAACGGGCAGCTTGCCAGTGCAAGGAATTTCAATCTAATGATATTCTTAGGAAAAAATGTTACAAGAAAGGGCATTCCAACTGCAATACATTTGCTAAATAATGTATTCAGCTGTTCAAAGGGAAATTAAAAATAGCCGCAGAACCCAAAAACCCCAGGAAATAATGTGCAAATCAAATCAAAATGCAACTGATCGGTAAACTAATGACACCGCGCACAACCATACACTGAATGCCCTTACAAAATGCAGTAAGTTCCTCCTTTCTGTTTCAGCCCCCAAGACGNCAACTGATCGGTAAACTAATGACACCGCGCACAACCATACACTGAATGCCCTTACAAAATGCAGTTAAGTTCCTCCTTTCTGTTTCAGCCCCTGAGACTGCAAGGTGCTTGGACACGTACGGTGCCCCACTGCACGCACACTCTCTCACCACAGACAATGCCAGCTGCAGGTGCAACCAGAGTAAATGATACAGCAAAGAAACTTCACCTTCCCAGTTCCATGAGGTAGGCACTGGAACGTTCAACCTTTCCTTGATGGCTCCTCAGTCCAAATTTAATTTAATGTGAGATTCAGACTCCCTGTCGTTATCTATGGAGCAGTTCTAGTTCTCCGCAGAACATTACAGAATGCTTTTACCATTTGTCAGTTTTTGTAAGTTTGCCTAAACATCTAAAAATAGTTAATAACAAGCTCTGCAATTTGAGAAACATGCCTTGAGGGTGCCCATAGAGAAGTGGCATGCACGCTCTTGGCAAGCAAGCATCACATTCATGCTAATACTACATTATGGGATTAAGCAAATTTAAATTAGGCTGCATTCTGTGTGCACACTGCCTTGTAAAGGCAACTTCAGTGCTTGTCCGTAACGAGCCAAGATACACTCACCCACGATGTGTCAGAACCGATTGTTCCAGGAACAAGTTGTCTCCGCATAGCTCAGTTATTTTCAGGGCCTAGCTTGCCACGGGCTGTAATTCAGTATTTACTCATGATAAAAGCTATGAATCTGCTTTACAGGCAGTGTAATGGGGCACAGCAGACACTGGAAAAACTTTTAAGTGATGTGCTCATGTCTATCCACGTAACATCCCCTTTAGTTAGAGCTCACCAATGCTGTGGGATTTCGGTGACAGACTTGCAGGTTACTGACACTCTTGGTTACCCCACCAAAGCCCACGGGGCCGAGAAGGAAGAAGGGGCAGTAAGGAGCCCGGCATGTCTCAGGTGCCTGTATCCAGTATACGTCTTAGCAAAGCTATACTAAGTTTACAGGCTGATGTCATCTAAATAAAGCAGTGGTCTCCTTCATTCAGGAGATGTAATTCAGTAAGTACTGTACTCACTAAGGCAGAACTTACAGTTTTGTGAAACCAAAGAAAGTGCTTTAAGACACACGTACACACAGGGAAACAAAGACGGGCCCCAACATCCTACGAGCAGAAGTCTAGTCCTTTTGCACACTGCAGTGGCTGTAAGCTACACTGCAGACTTTAGAGTGATACACCCCGCCAGACACAGACCCAAACCTGACACTTCCACACTCAAAACCATCCACCAGTGCTCACCTGCAGAGCTCAGCGAGGATGACAAGTGTTGGTGTCGTATTAAGTGTAGGCAACTTTGTTTATCCAGCTTTCTACAGAAAGGAGGAAAATGTGTAGGAAACAAAAAATACACATTCCCTACAAAGCTTTCAAGAAAGTAGAACTACTTTATTTAAGGCTTCACTGTTTAGGTTAATAGGCTATGTTGGCTTAGTTATCAGTACTGGAACATTAATTGAAGTTTTGCCATTTAGCAGTGGAGGCTATCAGGTCCACAACAGAAAACGCATCCTGAATCTGGCTGGGTTTCCACCAAGGGACAGTTACATGATTTTGAAGTGGCCAGAAGGAATAATGCTTTTTACAGCAGTTACCTGGTGCCAGATTTCTAAATAACAACATGCAAACATTTTCCAGGAAATCATTATCATGCAACTACATTTGGTCTTTCCAACAGAAATACTAATGTGGTTGCTATCACATCTGTTTTATTTGAGTCTTTTTTGATACTTTGTCCTTATTAGGCTTGGGAACATCTCTTGACAATAACCAGAAAGGGTTGTGCTTATTTTTTACTTTGTCCCTTTCAGTTTTGTTAACTTCTTATAAACTTTTATTACTCTGGCTCGGATTTTTTTTTTCAAAAATCATTTTCCATTCTTCATTCCACTTCCACTTTTCATTTTCTCATGTAATAAAAATGTTTATTACTTCACCTTGTCTCAACAACTTAATGTATATTTAAAATATTTTTTTGCACTGGGGTTCAGATATTAAAAAATAATAATAATGATCGAGCTTTTATAATGAATCTGCAAGTACATTTTAACAAATATGAACCCAAAAAGGAAAATATAATTCAACAAACTCCTCATCTTTATCTGAATATACCACAATTTGTTCTACTTACAGATCCAGCAAGTCCCATGTTAAATAGTCACAGCGAACTACTGCTGAGTAGATTCAGTAAAGATTTTTCTTCAGTAAACAGAAATATTTCTGAAAGGCCCCAATGTTCTGTAATCTTGTTCACATATTTAGTGTTTATGGCAATAAGAAACTTGTAAACATTGTCACATTTACTCCAATTTTCCTGGTTTCTCCATTCCTCCCAAATCCCTTTGTCATTAAAAAAACTATTAATGACACCTTATAGATTTACTGTCATCCAGTAAAAATAGCTGGAAAGGTGATTATTATTCCCCAATGAAATTAAAAGAAACCAACTAGAAAGAAGTAATTCCTAAAAACACACACATTCAAGTCTCTCTTGACCAGCTGGACATCTGGAAATCAGCAAAAGGTTTAAGTTTGATGTGCTTTTATGAAATTTCTTTTTATTCTGACTGCCTAAAAATTTGTCTTAACATAGTATGAATGTTCTACCTTGGTCCTGCTGTTAAAGGAAACGAATGTAGATATTTGGGAAGTTGTGATGTTTAATAAAAGCTTCTGAACTGTCCACAATGCACTCAGTCACGTCTGCCATTCTGAGTTACTTCTACAAGAGTGAGAAATCCAAAGAGCTGCCACAAGAACCTTCAAAGTTTTTTTTTTCTTTTTTTACAGTATGTATAAACAGTGATAACTCCTACAATGAGGGATTTTGCACAGTAACATAACCGCTCTAGGACATAAACATCAGGCATTTACCCCGTGAATGGCAGAAGATAATTGTCAGAATATGTTCTTTTCTGCTCTGGTTACAGCTTTTACAGGCACTGGGAAAATCCTGCAAATATAATTATTGAGCCATAATTAAATAAAGCATCTATAAACAACTGTGCCTGCTTCAAATCACTGCATATTGCAAGGTGGTCAGTCTTTCCCAGTTGAGGGTACTTCTGTACCCTCCGATCATGGTGGAAGTCTGGTCAAAAGCTTTGGGAAACCACAACACAAGTCTCAATTCCTTACCTCTGCTGATTCTTTGCTAACAATTATTTTCTTCAATCGGTGCTCAAAACTGAGTTTTTCATTTAAAGTTTAAATCAATACATACACATTTGTCTACAAAAACTTTAAGATGTGGTCACTGGTAATAATTTAAATCTAAACTGTAGCCATCGATGTGCTGTTGGCCTGTTTGGCAAAGCACTTCATCGAGTGGTTTATGTGAGTACCTGAATAGTAAGTGCTGCTGGCATCAGTAGAACTGCCACTAGTTATATGTTCAACAGTGGCTCAAGGCCAGTACCCCTTTAAATGACAAGCCCAGGTAATGTAGTTTCTTCTAAAGACCTTAGTTTTTACTGTGTTGCATTTGGAAATCTTTTCTGAATTTAAAGAAAAAAAAAAACCTCCTAAAAATGCCTGTTTTCACATCAGCCTTTCATTTGTTAAGCAGTCAGAATCCAGAGACTACCATTTGTCAGTCACTGAAGACATTGGCCACTGGATGTCTCCACTGCCCTATGCAAACATAGATTAAAAGTTCTGTCAGTGAAAAACAAGTTTTTTTATAAGGCATTTATCTGCATTTACAAGCCAGCACTTACACTTTGCATACTGTGCACAGTAGCC
Source organism: Anarhynchus alexandrinus (assembly GCA_008711295.1). Classification (NCBI taxonomy): domain Eukaryota; kingdom Metazoa; phylum Chordata; class Aves; order Charadriiformes; family Charadriidae; genus Anarhynchus; species Anarhynchus alexandrinus. Next base: position 7,202,197 of record VUYV01000008.1, on the reverse strand, counting down.
ACACAGACATGCCCTCTCTGGACCTCGCGAAATGGCCCCAGGAGATGGCAGTTTCATGTGGACTGCACTTCTGGGGAAGCTTTGAAGAACAGCTCCCATTATGTAAAATCCAAATTATTAAAATGTTGCTAGATAAGTAGAAGAAAACCAAACAGCAGTTACTTAAGCTCAAACCTTTTTGCTTCCCTTTATATCCATCAACAACTACAACTGTATCAGTAAAACCCTCATAAGATGATGAGTGAAGAACTGTCCAAAATGCCAAGCATGGGTGCTTCTAAGGGGTAGGGAAGTTTTCTCCTCACCATTTTACTGTTTTGCCAGTGTAACTAGCTAATTAATGTAAAGCTGATTAAATCAACCATTTAGTAATTGTATGGTTTGGCATCCTCTAGAAACTGTTTGTTGAAGATGGGCTATCAGGATTTCATGGAAGATGCCTTCGCTTGCAGGGATATTACATAGAATTTATTAAAAATAAAATGAAAATATTTAGGGAACATATTATTAAGTCCCAAACTACACAGAAAAAAAATAATTGCAACTAATCTAAACAATCTTGGTTGTTTTTTTTTTAAATTCTGGCACTCATCAGAGAAGAAAACCTGCTACATGCACTGCAATTTCTCATCTGGAAAATACCATATAGTGCTCTGTCCCATGAAGGGCTGACCACTTCCCGAGGGAGGCTGAGAGCTATCAGTCCCAATGGCTATTAGCTTGGGATGTTCTGAAAGGAGCTCGATACTACTTTAAAATGTGAAAGAACTGAGTATGTATATTTGACTCTATTAGAATCTTACGTGCATCCGAAATCTCAGCTTGCATCCACATCTGTATTTTGAAATACAATTCTACTTCCATCAGCACACTAGTAGCCAAAAAAAATTTGCAACTGTAAAATTGTTGCAACAGTTAGTAAATATACCTCCAAATCCTGCCTTCAGACTTTCCACAAAGCACTTGGCCATTTTTATTCAAATCAGTTCTACTGACGAAGGACTTTGTGTCACACTTCAGAATAATAAATGCCAAAGGTAGGATGGGAAGAAAGGAGATTCAAGTTTGGACTTGTGAAGCCCTCAGCAACATTCCAGACAAAAGCTTTCAGTTATCTCTTAAGGGAGTATATTTATGCTCGCAAAGTTAAATGTCTTAGAAGTCTCTCTCCTATTAAAACATGAACTCTGTATTTGAACACTAAAAACTCCCGGAGTAAGGCTTTTCATGAAAAGACCAGTAGCATAATATCCCAATCTCTAGTATATAATAAAACTCCTGACAAGGATCCCCAGAAAGTCTTGCCCCATGTTTGTGTACCAGTGGAGTTTTCCTGTAAACTAATGGCAGGCTTTTCCATATGTAAGGAGTCCCTCCTCGCTGCAGCGCATCCTCACCTCTCTTTGGCATGGGGGTAAAAAATGAGCCGGCAGTGGAAGGAGAGAACACTGGATGCCGTTGCTTCTTCCCATCAAGCTCCTGGACAAAACGAGCCAGCTCTCACTGGCTCATATTGTTGCATGATTGCCAACAAATCTTTATTTTCTTTCTGAAACAGAACTTGCTCCGAGAAGTCCAGCTTGCATTAAAGTCAAAATGCTTTCCGAAGTTATGTTTCTCTGAGTGATTTAGCTTGGGGTGGGGGGAAGGAAGAAATCTAACATTTTATCTTTGAAAATAAAAAAATTTTACATCATTACTTACAAGACATGATGACACAATATCTTTTTAAAATTTTGGTATATAGGAATCAACTTTCATTTTACTTCAATTACACGACTCAGGCAATAATAATCTTTTCAGTCATCTCAATCCACTTTTTTTTTTTTTTTTTTTTTAGTTTCTTTAAACAGACTGAATTTACCAAAATTTCCGAGACAAATCATTTTGGATCAACCTATAACAGTCCTTACCTTTCCCCGCCTCCTTGCCCCTGCTTTCTCCAGAGGAGGCAGTGACTCTGAAACACATCTTTTTTTCTACAAATCCAGTTTCTGGACTGATTCACATGCTGCAAATCATTTCATATCTCTCTGATTGATAACCTCTTCCGGGAGGAAGACCCGGTAAATCAACCTGATAGTCTCAGAGCCTACAAAAAAGCCCAGACGTTATTTCGCTTGTCTGTGATGCCCGGTCACGCTGCTGGGGAGCCAGGGATACCACATAGTCCTGAACTGGACATGCTGGTCTTGTCACGAAATGTATCGCTACTATACCAATCACCTGCGTGTAAATTAATGCAAATATAAATATGTATCATGAACTAATTTTTACTTATATTCCACTGAGCTGTTTTCCTGCTTCTGTACACTAGAATAAGCAACGTGGGGAAGCACTCACGCCTGACACAAGCACACAAGGGTCTTGCCATGGAAAGGTCTGAGATCGCCCTTTCCCAGCTCCGGAGAGCTGTCCCTTCTGGCACACAGGAGGGCTTTGCAATTGAAAGTAAGCATCTACTTTTATGCTCTTTATACACAGGATCCTGAGCACATGCATGTAGCGATGGGCAAAGCAAGAGAGGAGACTAAATCCCTTTTTTTCAGGGTTTGTAACTGAGGATTCTTTGCTCTGGAACAATACCAAGAAATTACTGCCACTGCAGAAAGAACAAAACCAGAAACAAGCAGCAGCTAAAAGCCAGCCCCATATCGACTGCCACCATCCCTTAGGAAATGCATGTCAATACGTTCTGACTGAGCCTTATACACTTAAGGATTAACCTAAATAAAAAACTACTATGGGGGGATGAGTGTTTCTGAAATACTAGAAGAGACTTGTACTTATTTAAATATTAATATAGATATTATTGGGTCTAAAATGTCCTAAGAGTATTTCTTTGGCCTCAAGCCACAGTCCTTTAATAGGCAAATAAATTCTTAAGGATTAGTTAAAACATTCTGTGCTTTTATTTACATACTCAAAGATATTTATTTCCTACATTCTCATAAACATTAGTTAAAAAAATGAATGTTCATTACAACAATGTTTTCACTAGGATGCCAGTGACCTGGAGCTCGGTCAGTTAACTTGAAAGCTCCTTTCCCTCCGGTAGCAGATAAAGTCCCAAACATTCAGTATTTAGAGATTTGGTTTCACATTACATTTATTTTTAAGACCATTCTTATGTAAAGGCTATAATGATCATTGCAGAGACTCAAGATTTCTTAGTAACTTTGCTTCTGATTTTATTTTTTTTTTCAATTTAGGTTTTCAAAGTTTTCACACTTCGACTGCTAGATGTTAAGACCCCTGCAGAAAACTGAAAGGTACCGACTCAATGAGCTCAGATCTGGGAAAATCTAACTGGAAGGCACTGGGAAGCCAGTTACTGCTCCCTGGTGCTGGGAGCTGGTCTCCACTAGCTCTGGTCCTAGCACTGCTCGCCTCTGTGGTCTTCGCAACTGGACTTCAAAATCACAAAGACTACGTTCTCACCTCACCTCCTGATGTAGGTTTTGCCATTCAAGAGGCCATGTCGCCTGCGGACACGCCTGGGGTGCCTGGGGCAGCCGGGCTCAATGGACTCACCCCGGGCGCTTGGGGAAATCGCCGAAGCAATCTCAGAGCTCTAGTTACCTTTGAGAATTATGGAGGGTGTGTCAGATGATGGAAAACTAAAAAGGGGCAAACAGTTTCTGAGCTGCAAAGTGCAGAACAAGCTGAGAAATGCTGAACAAGTCAACTCAATTTCATTTCCTGGAAAAATTCCGTAAGAATTCAAACCCACTATTCATAAACACCCATAAAATAATCAGGAGTGGCAGCAGTAGCAACCAGTATGGATTTGTCAAGATAAAAATCTTGTCAAACCCATTTAATTTCCTTCTCCAAACAGGCTCTGCGTGCGGGAGAAGCAGTGGCTGCAATTTAGCTTGGCTTTTCTAAGGTGTTTGACACTAGCAACCACAACAGTAACTCTAGCATTCAGCCAGAGCATGGCATTTGCTTCTGGACGCAGGTCCATGTGAAGTCCGTCCTGAGGACAGCACGAGTGACCAGCGCTCTAGAAACCATGACCAAAGAGGGAAGATTCAAATCATGAAGCCGTTTTGAAAAAACGGAGAGAATGACAGTCTGTAAGTAGAGATAAAGTACAGAAGGCAATAAAAGTGTTCCCCTGTGCACTGTGAACTGGACAGAGGGTAATGGGCCAAAGTTGTAGCATGGAAGATTTATATTATGCTTCGCAGATAAATTCCCACTGGAAAGAATAATTAAGCACCATTTACTTATGGAGACTGTAGAATCTCCACCACTGGAGACTGGCACTGAGGCAAACTGAATGAAGTCTTTTAAAGGGTTCCATTTCCTAACCTGGGATCTCGCAGAGCGCACAAGCCTTCCTATGTTTATTGACTGACTTCTTCCATAGTGCCTAGTTATAATAGATACAGCAGTAGCTTTCTTTCAACATATTTTTGCTGTCACACAGTAAACTTTGAGATGCTTTTGTGTACCATCAAGGAAATTGTTACCCTTCCTACAGTTCACAGCAGTTTCTGCATGAATAAACCTCACACTGTGGCTTCTCCCCAAAGAAATATAAATATTCAAGTGCAGATCTAGATACGCGTATGTTCAGAACTCAAAACGAAAAAGAAGGAAGATTTTCTTGCACCTGGCTGGACTCTGTCCCAGAGAACTGCACCAAGGAGTATTAGCTCTTAACTGTACAAATATTTCTGATAGGTCAGGTTTTGGAAGGAAAGGAAGGCAGTAAATTGTGAAATTTCACAGTCTTGCAAATCCTACCTCTAGTTCTGGCCTGCGGAAAGCATAATTAAAATACATAGTTTTCTGTCACCAGAAATATGAATGTATATGAAAAGCATCTTCAGCTTGACCAGAGTACAGCTGTGAGTGTAACAGAGTAGGAACAATATAGGTACTAACACTTAAAAATCTTTCTGGAAATATTATCACCGTTATGCCAAAACCAACCCATAGAGTAACTGCTGCATCAAATGCCTAGATAACATCAAAAACATATATTTGGGTTTCATGCTGTTGATTTAAAGGTTGCTGCTCATAATTTTCTTGGTTTATACGAAAATTACTCTTAAATAATGAAATATGCTGCAACTACTTCAAAGCATCTTACACGCTCTGAAACACCTTAGTTTCTATCAACCTGAGATTCACCCCTTGAGCCATCTCAGTATAAATGTCTTAATAGGATGCTGGAGGTCAAACCAGCATCTGAATCTCTAATAATGAAAATATCAGGATGATCACCCGGTAGTTAAGTACATCCTTCAAAACTAGAAAATCCTTCTCTTGAATGATAACACAATCGTTACCATCATAAGGCAGCAATACAGAGCCCGTTCGTTTAAAGCTTTACTTTCTCATTTCCATACCACAGTAGCCACCAGTCACCTACGTGTGAAAGTATCAGAACCATTTCGAAGATCTGAAACAGTAACATTTCTCACTTCAGTGAAACGTAATTTTAAGGTGTTAAGGCCACAATTTATAATCACCTTTGAATGAATGTGTGAGGCAAATTAGTCTACTGCTTTGTGTCCATGCAGCCAGGCAGACACAAAACAATACAGAATTTTAGTGGAGACGTGGGACATTGCAAAAATGTTTCCAAACCCTCAAGAAAGCTAAGTTAATAAACCGTGTCCAGCCTAGTTATATTCATTCTTCCCAAAGCAATTAGGGGGGAGAGGGAATGAATGCTTAAATGTGCAAGTCATTTTTAAACGTCTCTATCAATTAATGCTTGTTAACATAGCATAGAAAGAAGGACACAGATTAATACAGCCCCCTTAAAATTTGCTAAAGCCCTTCTCCCCACCCCTACCTCAAGTTGGAGTCAATGCAGCACAGTAATGCAGCAATCCTTTCAAGTTTGGCAGTAAGACTGCAGCCAAATATGTAAGCGATTCACAAATACTATCCAAAAATGGAGGGCAAGCACAGTTTGTGATTTCGGGTTCACCTGGAACAGACCTCGCGGAGGAAGAACCTGTTTGTGCTGAAATAGCAGAGGTAGCTTTACTAACTGTAAAGAATCTGAGGGGGAAAGAAGGGGAAACTTCAGCAAAACACCATTGTGAAAAATAATGAATCACACTCACAGACTTTAAATATAAATTACCTCTCTTTTAGCCAAAAAGCAGCTGTACAAAAGCTGATGTTAACCATTATCCATTTTCCATTGAAACCGTTCTGTACTGGCTCAAACACTTTAAAACGATATATACATACAAGCTTTCAGCAGCTCACCCTCCCCCTTTCGGAATTACTGCCTGCTCTTTCTGGTGAAAATAAGCTGGTTAAGTCCTTTAAGCAGCCTGCTCAATGTGATGCCCAATCCATTGTGAGTAATCAAGGATTTGGGAAAAAAATCCACTGCTGCTCTTAATGAGAAACACAAGAGGGTTTTGCAGTGTTATTCAATACTCAGACTAATAAAAGCAATTAAATATCCCTCCTCACTCAATACTCTCTTTTATTTGGCGTTCTCCTAAATTCTAAAATACTCTGCAGTAAAACAGGAGTGTAGCCGTGAGCTGGCACTGCCAGGGGACAGCAGAGTCGCATCTAGTGCAACCACTGTGTCTTTAAAGGAAAACAGAGGAGAGTCAGAGGGAAAATAGAGCAGCTCTCAAGTTGCATTAGCTGCTATTCTTCTGGAATTAATAATTGCTGGACAAGAGATGTTGCCAAGCCAATGACCTATTCAGATAGATTCTGAGAAAGAGATTACTGATGAAATAAATATTTTGAATTTTGTGGCTCTCCAGAAGACCAGTGAGCTTCTGTTACAATATATCCGGGGATACTGACCCTACCAAGTATCTGTGCTAGATAAACCTTCCATATGCCAACACTTCAGCTACTCCAAAGCTTATTGCCTGTATATTGATCAGCCTATACACAACACAAATGTAGAACAAAATCATCTATTAAATTAATAGCATACTCTTGAGAACTCCAATGAAGACGCAAGAGAATTCAAAACATATGGAGGTGTTTTCCTTGACTATGGACTGTACTGAATAGGAAAATGTATTAGTTACAACTGGGAATTACTGTAGACAGATATCTGCCACAGACATACTGCCTGATATTTAACATTCAACATTTACAGTGCACATGAGGACCTGATCCAGAAATTTGCACTGCCCTGGGATGCACAGATGCATCAGGAAAACTGTTTCAGTTCCTTCATTATGAAAGACAGCCCTTACCCTGATTAGAACATCTTCCAAGATTTAAATTATGCCGCTAACTAAACGATGTAGAGTAGCACTGCTTGTTATCTGGGATGGAGAAACAGTAATACACAGCCCTGGTGCTCCAGCAGGTATTCCTTACATCAGACCAGTTCTCACAGTGAGTTTTAGCTAGATTTCAGTTCCTGTACGCTGCTTGTACAGCACAGAAGACTCACACCTAGACTGTCCCTCCATTTCCAAAAACAGACTTTATATTAACAACCAAATTCACAGCAATTGAGACCAATCATGTTGGTTTCAAAAGAGATGATAATGCAGTGGGAAGGACCTATGGACAGACTTATGTGTACACACTTCAGAAAAAAATGGAACTGGTAAAAGATGAGATGCAAATGTGGAGACATTTAACTGCATTTTACAATATATATAGTCATTTAAGTTGCTTTATCTTCTAAATATTTTCCATCTCTCTTGAATCTCCAGCCTGTGTTTTTGGTCAGGTGCTTTTATTGATGCTAGAAGTCCGTCTCCATTTGCAGACATATCCGTTAAGTACAAGGCCATGGTTCCACTCTGCAACGGCAGCAAAGATAACCGAATCACAGAAAGTTCCCACAGTCTCTTTAAGGTTGGCTGTGAGTCCTTCAAAAGACAATAAGAATGGCTCATGGGAATGGGATGTGAATGAAACGTATTTCAACTGAGCTAAGCATGTTAGAAGGTAATTAGAGTCAGAAAATAATTCTTGATCTAATATTTTATTTCCACTGAAAGACAATCACTTCCATTTTGGTGGTGATTGTGGACAGAGTGGTGATGGTACTGACGTGTGGTTTGGCACAATGTAGCAGTACTAGAAATAGTAAGAAGGATGCCTGCTGGTATTACATATGATTCAATATGCTTAGTTTAGAATTGACTAGCTAGCAGCAAAGAAGAGCAATTAACAAGATTTTTCTCTTGTATTTACACTGAAAGCAGTTGCGATGGTTTCAGAGTAATTTCCAAAATGCTTACCACATTGGTAAGATAGAACTCTTTCTCATCAGTGTTTCCACCAAAAATTCATTTATAGTTGTAAGAGTTAAATTAATCCTGACATTTAATTTCTCCTTTAATGGCATCAAGAACGATGGATAAGAATAGAATAAATTTTAGCATTTTAGGCAGGATGCTTCATATTAGATCCTGCCGTAGCTAAGACTTGCTTTATTGCATTGGACAAAAAAGAAAACAGCCGTGTTCTATAAATTACAAACCACAAAATCAGGATAAAACTTCCTTTCTCACAAAAGTACTCCTGTAATTGCCGAGATGTTCACATAGTGCTGTGACGAGAGCCAAACAGCTACCCAGACAGGTTGAGTCTCCTGCTCCCTAACATTGGGTAGCACCATATCTGACAAGATATCATCACGATCAAAGAAGATTTCTGTTTGGAGTGAAACAGCATTCAGGCTGAGAAAGCATGACAAAACTGGCATCTGGGTCTTCAAAACAGGTGGAGCTTTTAAAAGCAAGAATTCCCGAGAAGGAGCGCTGCACACAACTCTTCATCTTCACGCAGCAGACACAGAATCAATTCTATCTGCAGCTGTTTTAGGCAGGAAAAACTAACCCCATAGTTTGGCTGTTATTGCAAGTATAATCTGACCTCATTTTAAACTGGATTTTATCCAGTGTTCCTGTGATACCCCAAGGAGACTTGATCCACTGATGACTTCTAAACTGATTTTTGTAGAACAGATCCAACATTTTTCAAATATCTTCTTTGATTTCCCAGTGACTAATGTACACTGTTTCCATCAAGATTATGTTTTATTCTAGTAAAGAAAAACGAACCGTTTCATTTAGTAAGTTCACCTTCTTCCTGCATATGCTGCATCTTCTCTCTGTTCCCAGCTCCCACCCCAAATGACAACAGAACTTGAGTCACAGAAGTGTCGACCCAGCTAAGCCATAAGAACTTGCCATCTTGCCAAATGCAGATTGATGCAGCAAAAGCTGCTGTCCCCAGACAATACTATGTTTGACATTTTTAAGTTAAACTTTCCAACTTAGCTATTATCACTCGGAAAAAGTTTAATTCTTTTTTTTTTTTTAAACAAGGACACTGCAAACATGCTAGAGAAATGACTGAAAATATTCTTCCAG
>VUYV01000008.1:6979036-7192708 GCA_008711295.1 Anarhynchus alexandrinus | reverse complement strand
GCTTGTTATCTGGGATGGAGAAACAGTAATACACAGCCCTGGTGCTCCAGCAGGTATTCCTGACATCAGACCAGTTCTCACAGTGAGTTTTAGCTAGATTTCAGTTCCTGTACGCTGCTTGTACAGCACAGAAGACTCACACCTAGACTGTCCCTCCATTTCCAAAAACAGACTTTATATTAACAACCAAATTCACAGCAATTGAGACCAATCATGTTGGTTTCAAAAGAGATGATAATGCAGTGGGAAGGACCTATGGACAGACTTATCTGTACACACTTCAGAAAAAAATGGAACTGGTAAAAGATGAGATGCAAATGTGGAGACATTTAACTGCATTTTACAATATATATAGTCATTTAAGTTGCTTTATCTTCTAAATATTTTCCATCTCTCTTGAATCTCCAAGCCTGTGTGTTTGGTCAGGTGCTTTTATTGATGCTAGATGTCCGTCTCCATTTGCAGACATATCTGTTAAGTACAAGGCCATGGTTCCACTCTGCAACGGCAGCAAAGATAACCGAATCACAGAAAGTTCCCACAGTCTCTTTAAGGTTGGCTGTGAGTCCTTCAAAAGACAATAAGAATGGCTCATGGGAATGGGATGTGAATGAAACGTATTTCAACTGAGCTAAGCATGTTAGAAGGTAATTAGAGTCAGAAAATAATTCTTGATCTAATATTTTATTTCCACTGAAAGACAATCACTTCCATTTTGGTGGTGATTGTGGACAGAGTGGTGATGGTACTGACGTGTGGTTTGGCACAATGTAGCAGTACTAGAAATAGTAAGAAGGATGCCTGCTGGTATTACATATGATTCAATATGCTTAGTTTAGAATTGACTAGCTAACAGCAAAGACGAGCAATTAACAAGATTTTTCTCTTGTATTTACACTGAAAGCAGTTGCGATGGTTTCAGAGTAATTTCCAAAATGCTTACCATATTGGTAAGATAGAACTCTTTCTCATCAGTGTTTCCACCAAAAATTCATTTATAGTTGTAAGAGTTAAATTAATCCTGACATTTAATTTCTCCTTTAATGGCATCAAGAACGATGGATAAGAATAGAATAAATTTTAGCATTTTAGGCAGGATGCTTCATATTAGATCCTGCCGTAGCTAAGACTTGCTTTATTGCATTGGACAAAAAAGAAAACAGCCGTGTTCTATAAATTACAAACCACAAAATCAGGATAAAACTTCCTTTCTCACAAAAGTACTCCTGTAATTGCCGAGATGTTCACATAGTGCTGTGACGAAAGTCAAACAGGTACCCAGACAGGTTGAGTCTCCTGCTCCCTAACATCGGGTAGCATCATATCCGACAAGATATCATCCCGATCAAAGCAGACTTCTGTTTGGAGTGAAACAGTATTCAGGTTGAGAAAGCATGACAAAACTGGCATCTGGGTCTTCAAAACAGGTGGAGCTTTTAAAAGCAAGAATTCCCGAGAAGGAGCGCTGCACACAACTCTTCATCTTCACGCAGCAGACACAGAATCAATTCTATCTGCAGCTGTTTTAGGCAGGAAAAACTAACCCCATAGTTTGGCTGTTATTGCAAGTATAATCTGACCTCATTTTAAACTGGATTTTATCCAGTGTTCCTGTGATACCCCAAGGAGACTTGATCCACTGATGACTTCTAAACTGATTTTTGTAGAACAGATCCAACATTTTTCAAATATCTTCTTTGATTTCCCAGTGACTAATGTACACTGTTTCCATCAAGATTATGTTTTATTCTAGTAAAGAAAAACGAACCGTTTCATTTAGTAAGTTCACCTTCTTCCTGCATATGCTGCATCTTCTCTCTGTTCCCAGCTCCCACCCCAAATGACAACAGAACTTGAGTCACAGAAGTGTCGACCCAGCTAAGCCATAAGAACTTGCCATCTTGCCAAATGCAGATTGATGCAGCAAAAGCTGCTGTCCCCAGACAATACTATGTTTGACATTTTTAAGTTAAACTTTCCAACTTAGCTATTATCACTCGGAAAAAGTTTAATTCTTTTTTTTTTTAAACAAGGACACTGCAAACATGCTAGAGAAATGACTGAAAATATTCTTCCAGATAACTATCACAGATTTTAACAGGAGCTACTCAACCTCCCTTGTGTTGGATAATCCCCTCAGCAAACTTATATACATGAAACGTGAAAATAAATACGCTGGTTTTGACTTACTCAGATTCATACGCGCTTAGAAGTATTTAAAAATTGCTTTGCTGAACCAGTAACTAGTGAACCTGTAGAATACCTGAAATAATTTGATATTTCTTCGTGGTTCATTTTGCTCACGCGTTCTGTGCTCCTATTGTGGAACAGGAACCCAGTCCCTACCAATATCCCCCTTGCACTGCCAGAAAGCCCATGCATTGCCAAGACACTTCATATAGCCACCACCCTCAACAAAGCAGCCCCTTGCTTATGCTTCAAAGACCTGATTTAAACCCTCCTGCCTCCTACACAGATTCGACGTGGAGGAGAAGGCAGTTAGGCACAGCCATCTCATTCTCGGCGCAGCAGGAAAGAAGACAAACCACGGGTCGCTCACCCCACCCCATTCCCCAAGGTGAGTAGCAGTAGCCAAAGCAACTCTGTAATTCCAGTTTCTGCCAGTCAGGACACTAAATTATTGAAAACCCTCCAAATTTCAGTGCAGCAACAATCTCTTAATATTGTTTGAACACAAACCAGAGATTGAATGTTCTGCAATAAAATTTCTGTCAGTGACGCTAACAAAAATATTAGATTTCAGCAATATGCTGACTTTTTAAAAATGGACATCTGTTTATATTTAGGTTCTTCATGGGACTACATTCAACAACAACGAAAGGATGTGAGCATTCCTTGCCCCAAATCCCTCCCAAATTGGTGGGTGATGATCAAGCTGATTAAAGTGAGGAATTAGCAGTGAAGGAAAACAAATCATGCCATCCTTGTTTGGGGGAAACACCTCCTACTGAAATTAATAGGCAGAACCTGAAGTTCAAGTAATTGCAATCATCTGACACGAGTAAGGACTGCTGGATTTGGCAGGGGATCTGTAAGGGATCCCAGTCTGTCCCTCGGTGCCTCTCCATCCTTGTCTTCTGAAACTTGCCTGGTCCCGGGGCTTCACCAACTACTCGATGCTGTATCACAGTTTTGAAGCATGTAAAAGCAGCCCCTCACTAGAGTTGAGAAAGTCCGGTTTCACATGTGAATCACGGAAAATTTAAACCACAGGGATGAAAGCACTGAAGTACCTATCTGCTGTGCTCTGCTCTACTCAGCCCAGCGAGTGCTACCACATCACTGAAGTGGCTGCCATTCAGATCTCCATCCCCAGTGCTGCCACACCACTGGCATCAGAGCTACAGCAAAACCTGCCAACCAGAGCAGCTGTGCGACACTCAAATACCACCTGGCTTCTGTAGGGAATTTCTGGTTTACTATTTGAAATTCAGCCTGGCCCACTTTCAGGGAGCCCCACATCAAAGACAGCAATAGTTTTCTAGTAGGATTTATGTACTCCAGCCACAATTATCAGCACTCCTGTTGCCGAGTTTTGGGGGAGTTCCTTGCCAACCATCTGAACGGTCATAGCTGGCAAAGGAAACTAGAAAGCCTCAACCTTGGGATGCTGGGTTCTCACTGCCGTAACCCGTTTCAGCGGGTGACTGAGTATTTTTGTTCTAGTGGGAAATTTTAAAGAAGCATTTGATGTCATTAGGAATGGAGATGGCCAGTTTCCCAGCACAGTTTCAGGTCACATACAAGACTCTATTGCAAAGAGTGCTTGAACTAGGAAATGAGGAAGAGACGTGAACGGACACGGAGCATTAGGTCTGCCTGGGAACAAACAAAAAGTGTAAACATTGCCTGTCATTCCCATTAAGAAATTGGTACTGACTTATTTATAGCGACTGATCTCTTATTTCTCACACTTATTTTTGTGGAGATAAACAAGGACAGTAAATTTTCATAATCACCTAAATATACATTAACATTGTATGTTTTCACAATTATCAACAAAACAATTCTTGACAACAAACTCAATTAATGCAGACAGTTTAGTCTGCATTACTCAAATAAAGTACTTCTGGAAAGAACTAAGATTTTCATTCACTTGAAATTTTAGGAAATGGAAAAAAATCACAGAGAGATCAGATTTTTTTGTTGTGTTATGCAAGTATAAATCTAAACTATTTACACTGAAGATTTGAGGTGTTCGAGCAAAAGTTAAGAAGCTGGTTCCACAGTTTCAAAGCAAGAGATGTGGGTAAATTAGATCACAGTTCACAATCAACCCTATCCATTAAATACATGTCAGAGGATAAAAAGGAACTGATGATGATACAAAACTGTAGGTGCTTTTACTATAATTTTTTTTATTGCTTTCCTAGATTACCATTTGAACAAGCTATATTTAAACAAACTCCACAGAAATCTGTTCATTCAATATCCCTCTTTAAAGCCATATTTTTTTAGAGAAGTGAAAAGGCAAAGGCAATTGGTTTCCTTGGTTATAAACGTGCTAGGAATATAAATTTCCATTAAACTAGGTAACGTCCGTTAATATCCCACTTTCAAAAAAGCTAGATTCTATTGTACTGCCACTTAGGTAATATCATCAACATTTCCATAATCCTATTTTCATAGATCATGTTAATGATCTGCCACATTCAGCTGCTGGCTGGCAGAGACTGTACAAAGTCACGCGTTCACACCCACACAAATAAGCGACCAGCTCTCCCAGCCCGTATTCTGCACAGGACCTCAGACAATTCACCCTCCAGAGGATGTACAAACCTGAGCATCATAAAAAATAATCTTCCACCATCACACAAAAAAGGGCAGAATGGCAAAATTCCCATTGACTACCATGAAGTCAGGACTTAACCTACAGAGCTTTTAAACATAACGTGTCTTTTAGATATGTGCCATTGAAGAAATTACATTTTAATTGTAGGACCACCAGCAGCCACACCAAGCAGTTTATTTTTGTATGGTAGGATGCACAAACTTTTTGTGATATGTAACAGCTTTCATAATGCTGCTCTAATATACTATTAATAGTAGAGCCTCCTGTATTGTAAGCATATACAGTGGATTTCACAGGTAAGACACCTGCAAAATCTCAACATATATTTTATTTAAAATGGTGCATTGGGGACTACATGGGCAGAAGCAGCAGACACAATCAGCAAAACAGACTTTTGTGGGATCTGGCATCTGCTGAATGTTTAAACTAGGTTAGGCGAGAAGGACATTTATTTCGGAGATTATTTTGAAATAGTCTCATGTTAGTTAAGCCTTGGATTTCGCACCTCGTGCTGCTCCCAAGGATGTTGTTACACAGCTCTCATTAGTGATGAAGTCAGCCTCAGAGGTCTCCATCATATCACCCCCTTCTCCCCTGCCACTTGTCTATTTGTGGGAATAAGGATCGGGAGATGGCATAATCTTAGTTTGGTTGCACCACCAAAGCCAGTGAACTGCGTGGTCCCACTTCATGGAAGAAGAAAGGCTGGGAATTTTCCTGGCTGTTTAATATGGAGTAAAACGGTCCTTTTAAAACGCGAATGAGGCAATTACCTAAGGAAAACATCTTTTATAAAAACATGGAAATCTTCAGCCATCAGCCATTAAATATCAGGAAATACAAAACAAAGAAAGAAGGTGACATTACTTCAGGATTGTGGTTGTGATGCTTATCTCTTCCCTCAGCCTCAGAAAGGTAATTTTAAGTTTAAAACACTAGCAACAGCGCTATTGGCTTTGATGATGAGTCTTGATGGATTGGATATTTGGCAGAGCCTGCCTACCTTCTTAGATTTCAATTTTGGCCACGGTATACTGTGGGACTGCCCTCTCCCGACAAGCTGAGATGGCCGTGCTTAGCCAGTGCACAACCATAGGAAAAGCTGTAAATAAGCAAATTAGATGGCAGCAAGGTTTATTCTCTTCATTTAGTTTTGCTGGTTCCCTCTCTGAAATGCCAACTGAGACTTTTTGAAGGTGAATCAGAAGAGGGTACTGCACTTTTCAAATGTCAACTACCAGTAAGTAAGATCAGACTATGCCATTTTTATGCAAGTCATGACTCCTATTATTGCATTTACTCAAGTTCAGAAAGTCTGCAGATCAAAAAAATATTTCCAGTCAGTCAGTCAGCAAGCCTGTGGATATCTTCTGAGACATTTGACGGTATGGGTTAGTCACAGTTTGGGAGTTCTGTTTTTTTTGCTAGCCGGTAGACCTCACATCTGGTTACTGGGAGCAGTCAACATAAAATCCTAAAGTAAACAGCACTCCGATTTATTTGCTGCCTCATTTTTAGACTTTGATTCTGCAATTGTAGTTATACATGCTTACTTCTAGAACACTAAGAGTCCCTCATTTATTTGGAATATTTACCTGACTGAAGTGGTACTACCCTACAAAGGAGGGTAATAAGAAACATTTACTTTCAGTGGCTCTTGGTTTTGTTGTCGCGATGCTGGAGGCTCATCTTTCTTCTTTTCTCTTTGATAGATTACTGTAGAAATTGCAGTTAAGTGATAGCACAGTGTTTGAGCTTGCTTTTTGCCTATTTCCACTTACTGAAGCTCACAGAGATGAAGCTGATAGTCCAAGGTCACACAGGGAGCAAATGGCCCCACAAGGATTACAGCTCCGACTCCACTCCCTTGCGTTCCTGCAGTTCTTTATGCTGAATCACACGGCAAAGTTAAATCTTCCTCCCTGAAAGCTTGCTCAATTTCTCCCCCATTCTTCTGTTTTACATCACTTAATTGCTTCTCTAGAGCTTGAAAACAATACGTGACTCAGTGACCTTTTTTTCTTCTATTGTATTTCTCAAAAATAAGCATCAGTGCATCATTAAACCACATCTTTGAGTATTTATTTAGTTTCTTTTCTTTAAGAGCTGCCCCTTTGCAAGAGCCTTTGGAAGTCTGAGAATCAACTGCTTTTCTCTACCAGTCAATTCCTTTTGAAAAACACTGGGATTTTTTCTTGCACTGAATTTATTTGGTTTCTGTATTTGTGGACTAGTTTGATTTGGACTCGATGACCTTAAGGGTCTTTTCCAACCTAAATGATTCTATGATTCTGTGATCGTGGAAAGCTCGGCTGGGATTAGCAACCAACTTCTGCACCAGAAAGAACAGGGGCTCTAACCTGTGCTTAAAAATTACCTCTTTTATACATCCCTTAACAGGATACCTATATTAAAAGACTTCATAAGCACTTATTGACAAGATAGGCGTTCCACAAAATGATTACTGCTTGCAGCCTACATTCTTAGACTGTGAGTCCGTCATCACTTCTATGTAGGTCATTTGTATCACAGAAGTTTTTACTCCTTTATTTGAACTGATTCCTTCAAAGAAAATATATGGACGCCAATGGAAACATGCGACACCCCAACAATAACTAAAGGTAGCAGAAAGCAAACCTCACAGATGTCCAGAAAGATACTACAGTCTTAGAATTAAATGAATCCTGATCTGGCCTTCACAGCAGAAATGTGCATGGGTAATCTAGCAATTCCGAAAGCATTTCCAGCCCACTGGAAACATTTCCAAATTCAGAACAAGTGAGGCAACTCTTGGAAGAAGCAGCACTGAGCGATTCACATCTTTCTATGAGGTAAACTAGTCATTTCAACTTGTGATTTATTAGAAGTATTACAGGCAAGCTATTAAAATCTCCACTCTCTGGATCTAAAACAAGATCATATTCAGCAGAGGTTCCACATGCTCAATAACTTAAATTTGTGTAACCGTCTAGATAACATCAGGATTCCAGATAATTGTAACCATACCAACATAAAGCAAAGGGTTAAAAAGATACAACGGGACAGCATGACACATACAGCATTACCTCCTTCTTTTTCTTACTCACAGGAAACAAAAAATATCACTCTCTCCATCCTTTGAGATACTGATAGCCCGTGTTTCTCTTACATTCAAAAGAATGGACAAGACTTTCCGTGTCTCGATAGCCAGAGACAAAGGAATCGTGAGGTGAACCAATACGCCACCCTCTACTTTCGCTAGACAGCCTCCTAAAGTCAAGGCAACTTTTTAGCAAAACACAAATGTTATGTCGGAGAAACATTGGCTTTCTGCATACAAGGTGTCTTTGAAAGCAAGGATCAGCTCACTCTGCTCCCTCACCCACCCCGTGCTTGGCTCTTCAAGCATTTTTTCTTTTTTCTTTAAGGCCTACCAGAAACATCAGCCCCAAACATCCAATTGCAAGGTCCAGGAACACATTTAATTCCTTCTTTCATCAATTTCAGCATATGATATGTGAAAGCAGAGGACTGTTCCATACAAATTTCCTAGTTCCACAAGCCCACATCTAAGGCCAATAGCATGTGCTGCCCTTCTTTAAAAAAAAAAAAAGGCAGAGGGATCAATTACCAAGACATGACTGTGAGGGAGCCAAATTATTCCTACCTAAGGAGGAGTGAAGCTACAGGGAGTCTCTTGATTCCTTTGGTACGCCACAGAGCCAGTCTTATCTCCAAGTCATAAATTACGCTCTGCAGAAGAGGGGCTGCTTCAGACCCGGGGCGTGGTGTCAGCTCCTCCGCGGCTGGGGAGAAGGGCCAACAGCCCCACTGGCCTCAGAAACCAGAAGTGCTAAATACTTTGCTTTAAAAATACTAATAATGAAATATGTAAACATTCTGAAACAAAAACTCCAGGTATTACTTGCTGACCTAACGCAATTTGTTCCAAATGCTTGAAAAAGTTACCAATGCTCTTTGCAAAATAATTAATTTCAAATAGAGAAAAAAAAAAGGAAAAAAAAAAAAAGAAGTCATCTAATTTGATCACTTCTAATGACAATTTCCCTAAACCTTCACATATATGTAAATACTTAAATTACATGGCACATCACTGCTTTCATTAAAAGCCTTCTAATACATATATTTTCTTGAACAGCTGATACCAAACACATTTCAGATGCACGAGCTGAATAGCAGATTTTCACCCCTAATACTAGCAGGAAATCATAAACTCCCCTCTATAAACTGCTAATAAAATAATCAACTCAACATGGAAAGTAATAAGCAATCCAGTGATGAGACAGGCATTTTCCGTAAAATGCCCTATTCACTTTAAAAAGTTTTAATGCCCTGAAAATGGGGATGCTAAAAACAATCTCAAGAGTCTTATTTTTGCTGGAGCATGATTTTCTTGCAAAGGACATCTGTGCCACCTCACGCAGTAGTGCTAGAATTAGAGAGAGCTATCATACCTCAATAATCACCACGAGAAGGACACCATCACACTGAAGCTGCTGCGCTACTTCCCAGGCACAAACGGCACACAGGAAAGCACCGAGCTTCCACGGGTGCCAAAGCACTCACCGAGTTCATCTGAGCCTATTCAGGCAAAATAATCAAGATATTTTATGTGAACGTCACCCTCTCTGCTGTAGTGAAGCAGAATGGACTCAAACTATTTGTATGTGTCTGCAACTTGTGCGTCACCTATGTTTGGTGCTTTAAGATACAGCGAGATTGACCGCAATTCTGGATAGCATATAATTGCATGCTTAGATTATCTTGAACTCATTACTATTAAATACATACTTAAAATCAAATACCTGCTTTAATAGTTTTCTGAGTTGGGACGAGGGTTTATTCAAGGGCTTTTGTAACAACCAATTTCATTCTAGCCAAGGACAAATGATGCTTTCTAAGTATGCAAAACACTCTTCCAAATACTGATGTGACAGACAAGCTAAGAAGTCCATGGAGAAAGAATAATGAAATTTGTTATCTTGTTATTATCTATTATGTCAATTAAGCTTTGTCCTCTTTGGTTCTTTGTCTTGATGAGTTTTATTTCCAACAGCATGACAACAGGGACAACTCCACTCTGAACAGTGAAGGGTTTTGTGGGCATACTTTGAATTTTTATGGGCTTCATCCTGATGCTATTGCATTCATTATGATTTTTATAATCAACTTTGATGGAAGCAGTTGGATCCTAAGTGAGTTTATATGGGAAAGAGAAGATCCTTTTTTATTACGGGAAAAAAATGTCTAACATTGGGCAAATACTATTTAGTTGTGCGGGGCCTAAAAGGAGAGGTCATTACCCGTTCCAGCTGACTGAAAAAGGAACTAGAAGTTTTTGCATTTCCTTTGTTTTCTAGCAAATAGTTCGTAACTTTTTTCAATTATTTTGGGAGACATTTTCCTTTCAAAAGTTTTCTTACCTGTGTGATTTGTTTGGGATGGTCTTTGCCTTGCAGAGCTTGTCCAGGTTTAGGCCAGGAGAAAGCTGAGGAACGCTGTGCTGAGCTAAGCAACCCTCTAACTCAGTCCTCACCTGCCAGGGGCTCATAATTGAAACCGCCCTGGTTAAAGATTCACCACAGCGAGGTTAGATTCTAACCCAATTAGTCTGTTATTACCAAAAGACCTCACCCCACGTGTGTGTCTGACAACTGGCTGCTCCTCTAGCAACCTTTTTGATAGCAGAAAGTTTTAGGAGTAGCTCTTCACAAAGAGGAATGAAAGCTTTGCTACTGGATTCAAGGCTGCATGAAACCAACTCAGTTTCAGGTTTTGGGAGAAATAGGAATCTTAT
This sequence comes from Anarhynchus alexandrinus, assembly GCA_008711295.1. NCBI lineage: Eukaryota > Metazoa > Chordata > Aves > Charadriiformes > Charadriidae > Anarhynchus > Anarhynchus alexandrinus. Next base: position 7,182,098 of record VUYV01000008.1, on the reverse strand, counting down.
TTTACGCTAATGAAATGGACTGGCACATGGGACCACAACTAAAACCTGCAGCTGTCACATTTGCACCACCCCAGTGAGCAATCCAAGCACACCTTCTGGATTTTGGTTTTGAACATCCAGGTCCATTCCATCCAAAAATATTGCAGGTCCTAAAAAACCACACAAATCAAAAGTAAAACTAAGGGAAAATTTTCCTGATGCCCCCAATACCAGAAACACCAATTTTCACATAAGCTGCCTCTGGGAACTGCACAACTACATCAGCTGACGTATATAAGTTCTCTCTTTAAAACATACTCCGGCTTTGAATGTGCAGTTAGGAACCCAGCTGGACCTCTAAATGGCTGGGTAATGATTTTAAAATATGTATTTGCCCAATGGAGTTATTAAGGTGTTTAGTGGTAATACAAATTTGCTACTCAGGCATGCACCACTAATAAAGTTTCTTATGAAAATGTCTTTAACGAGACATTGCTGTTAGAGTGCAGGAGCTACTTTTCAAGCACTCAGCTACATCAGCTTTATTTGCAAAGTACCAGCCTTAAGAGATCACCCACTTCTCTTGTTTAAAATAAGCTATGGTTTTCATTCGAGGCTATGCAGTGGATCTGTTATTTCAGAACCCGACTGGACGCGGTCCTGGGCAGCCTGCTGTAGTTGACCCCACTTGAGCTGGGGCGTTGCACCAGATGATCTCCAGAGGTCCCTTCTGACCGCAACTGTTCTGTGACTTACAACTGTAGGTAATGACCTTTATTTATATCCAAAGACTCCAATTCCAAGTAGCTCATGTTCTCTTTCAGCTTTCCCCTTATGAGTAGGAAAAGCTTATTCTGTGTACCAATAAAAACACCACCTTGCCCTGACATCTTGCCAAAAATACCTCAGGTGTATTGTACTTATGCATAAAGACACCCATAACAATTACATCACCATACCACAAGATCTAAGTGACTTGTGATCGTTCCATGCAATATACCACAGAACACTAAACAGTTACATAGTCAAAACTCCTATTTTTAGGTTAGGTGCCCAAAAAAATAAAATTCATTCTAAAGTTTCTTAAACCACACATCAGATTGACAGACAGAACTGCAGCCACAGTTCATCCAGACAGTAAGCCAGAAACGTTTCTGCTGGGTATCGCGTATGTTCTAACTCCTACAGATTTTATCATCTATATGACTTTCTGTACCAAAGGCAGTCAGTAGTGCTTTCCCAGCTGTTTGGACTTTATCTTAAATGTCACAATATTTGGTATTTTTCTTAAAGCTACAGATAAAAGTATGACAATCTCTACACCCCTTTGAAAACTGACTTTTTGGGTTTCATGTGTGCAGAGACAATGGTTTTAAAAGCAACTCCACTAAAGGCAAAAGATTTAGTAAGTCAACAAAAATCCTTCCCCAAAACACGATCTTTGAGGCTTCATAATTTCAGTGCAACAATCATGTTTTTCAAGGTTTGACTACATATATTGTAATTTGACTATGTATATTGTAAAACAGCTATCCACATGATAGAAGGTGTAGTAAAAGGAGGTTGAAGAAAAAAATTCACCCTGGAAAAGGAAATAAACATATTTTTTGTTCTGAAAAGCAATTCTCTCCTTTTCCTTGCTGTAGTACACAGAGCACGATCTACAGGACATGCATCGACACATACTCTAAATACTTTGCATACCTTCTCCACCCTTACTGCAGAAAGGCAGCCCTCCAGCTCATGAGCTCACACAAGCCAAACAGTTGTAACGTTTCTAAGGCGCTCCGGACGCGGAGCAGAGCACGCTGCAGCACAGGATGCTGCACTGCCCTTCGTGGACTCACACGCTCCCCGACACGGTCTGCGTCCCAGCAGAGCTCCTACAGACACATCTCCAACCTCTTCCTCAAACACTCTGCCCAGCGTATTTCAGCAGCTCACCTAAGAGTATTTCCACAGATTCTTACTAATTTTATTCAATTTATTGATTCAGCACATCACTTAAAAATGCTTTTATGAGTGTTACTTTTTATATTGCTGAGTGTCTGTTCATCCCTGGAACCATATGAGGAATTGGAGGCATTAAGTCTGATTCTCTTCCCGTTTTCTTCCTTCGATCCAGAACCAAAGCTCATGGGCTGTCTAAAACATTTTTATTTTTTTTTAAACTGATTTTCCATTTATATTTATAAGGAGACATACTATGTACTTTTTCCAAATAATTACAGTTCCAGAGAGGAAAAAAATTAATTTGTATTATGTAAACTTGGGCCAGACTAAACTCTGAAGTCACGGTCTCAGAATCCTGACTTATGTCTTTTGACCTTTTGGACAGAGAAGTATGCCATCATCTGACTGGGCTCCTCATTACGCTCTTAGAAGACAACATCCTTCCTTCATAAAGGCAGAAATACGGCATCATTGTATCTGTCAGTAACAAAGCACGGCACCTTCTCAGTTCTGGAGACTTTTCAGGAATAAGTTCGGATTTGGATCTTACAACTCTTTCTTTACAGTAGGTAAATCCACTGAATTGTAACTGCCCTGTAAAAACAAGAATCAGATGCCAGCCTGCAAATCTGTTAGTGAACTCATCTTCCATTCATACATAATTCAGTCCTCCTTTCCTTCACACAAGTTCGGCATTCTTTGGGGTTTTCCTGGGGTACAGACCATAAGCAAGCATTACAAGCACAAGGGCTCAGGCTTTCACATAACCCACAATTGTTCCCCACATTTCAATTAAATATATTTGAAAATATATTATTATAAAATTGAAGAAAATATCAAAATTAAATGTTTCGAATCAGATTTGTTATATTACATATTTTTTTGCTTTCTCTTTCTCTAAGCTAGCTGAAACTTTATTAAATAACTGAAATATATCAACCTGCAAGGTACGTTACCTGACCTGTGGCTAAAGGCAAGTAAAGTACAGTAATACAGTAAGTGCTTTTACTGAAGTCTCACAATGTCAGATATAAGTGCAGGGACCTCTTGGGACATAGACTTTGGAAAAAAAGATCACCATGAATAATCCAAGAAAAAAGGTCATTTCGGTAACAGTGTATAACTTATTTGTCCTTATGCAAACTCTGTCTCAAAAAAATGATGAGTGGCATTACTCTCAGAAGCAATAAACCTGAGGATTTTTTCTCAGAAGAAAGCCGGTAGCTTTCTTCGTTGCAATTCATAGAAAAAGAAACACAGAAGAACAGTCAGCAGCACAGGAACATTAATAAAGTGACACTTTGATAATAGCAGGACATGTCTACGATACCCACATTTTCACAACTACTTTAATCTTATCTTAAGAGATCCAATATCCTAGGCTGTAGAAAAATCCTTTTGAAACTCAGATTTGTTCTTAACAACACAGCCTTTTCTTCTTTGAAAACTTAAAACCTGCTTTCAGGTCTCTATTTGTAATTCAGGCCCCTGTCCCACACGGTTGTGTAGAGGATGGCTATAACAGAAAGTGGAGGGATCGCCTCTGGCACGTACTAGTGTATCGATCGTGCTAATATGATTAGAAAAAGCTGCAAAGACAAATGTACACAGATTTTAAGCTGTCTGCGGCGTAGGTGTATACGCCAGTTGCCAATATAGGCAAATCCTCAGGTCATCCTATTTTCATTGCAACTGATACGCATGCTAACCAGATCAGACTATTACAAGTATAGGAACATTATACATATACAAGTATATGCTACCTTCACTTTGCCTTCCAAATTCAATATCCAGCAGTAACTGTGATCAATATCCAATATAAGCAGGTGCTTTGGTCAACAAAAAATCAACTTACATGTGAATGCAATAGATATTTCAATGAGCAATTAAGCAATAAATATTTATTGAAAAAACTTAGTGAAATTATTGCAACATTGTAATAATTTATTGAAATATATATTTTAAATGCTGCAATAAATACCTTAATATGTGTTGCAGCATAGTTTCATACATCATAAACTGATAAACATTTAAAGTACACGATATGAGTTATGCACACATCCAGCATTTTCTTCATATGCAAACACCACACAAGCTCGCACAGACACAATTCCTCAATTAAACCATGGGGGTCCATTTACCAGTGTATAAATAAGATAAGACTCAATGCCCTTGGACTTGGCCACATAGTTTTAAAATTTGTTTGTCCACAGTTCAGTGAACTAAAAAACGTATTTCAGTGCTGACTACTGGTAACTGTTTATTTTTGTCTCTTTGTAAACATTCATGCTATGAAAATTAAACTCAGATAAACAGATAGAGGTACACTTCATCAGGATGAATATCAACATGTAAGAATAAAAGCAAAAGCTTCTTTGTGCAAACAGTTTTGTCTGCAAGAGTCTGCATGCATTGGGCAGCATTCATAGGACTTGTACAGTCAGACAGCTAGCCTGATTCTGAATTTAAAAATACTTGTTAAGTCTTCCACCATATTTTTCATTGTGATTTTGATTACTAAAAGCTGCTACAACTTAATTGTACGTCATCAGCTTGGGATTTTAACCTCCAAGACACGGTAAAGTTACTGATTCTTCCACTCCATTGATGCTGAACTGAATTTTGCAGGTCGTCAATGCTAACCCACCATTCCTATTATTTCATTTGGAAACCAACAACATGTGTTGTCCTCGAGAACTTATGTAATTTCTGTTGACTGGGGCAGTAGTGGTAAAAATACAGAATTACTGTTACTATTGGATGAGCCAGAGCTGACTTCACAGCACAGTGTGTATTAGAAAAAGGGCCAAAAGCATTCCTGTATTAAAAGATTATTCCGATCCCCCGAATTTCCTGAAGGATAATGCTAAATGTTAACTGGAGATTTAAATGTTACTCTAGGCTGTACAGTAAGAGCAGGCATACTTTCACGTAGAGTGCCCAGGATCACATTTCTTCTCTCTCAGCCACACGGGGCTGATGCTAAGTGTGTTTACTGATGAACTCTCCATGCTTTACACTATGCAGCATATGAACAATATTTTAAAATGGAGGGCGAACTGCTAATACTTTATACAGCTGGGTTTTGTTCTCCTTATAAGATTTGCTAAGAAATGTTATCTTTTGCTATAGAGTTTTAAACCAGAGAATAGTGAAATGCACTGGAGCTGGGCTGTACGAACATGCGGGAAGCTGGCCCTGCCCCTTCCACCCCTGTGAATGAGCAACGCGTTGCACATTAGCCCCAGGATGTGCCTTTATATTCGACATAGAGAAAACTAAGGGACTGGCGGTATAAAAGAAGGATAAGTAAGAGAGAAAGGGGAGGGAAGCAATTCAATATATGAAGCCGAAAGTAATCCATACTGCTACCCAGTAACAGCTCTAACCATGGTGCTAGAAAACCAACACTGAAAGCTTATAAACAGTCACTACAGAAAGCCAAATTTTTTGGAAGTCTTAGACTCAGATCTTCTTTTCATAAATGAAGAAAGAAATAACCAGACTTTCCTTCCAATTCTTTTTAAGCTATAGATATACAGTATAAGTAACAGTCAGACAATTAATGCATAAACACCTGAAAGTACTGTAAGTACATTAAAAAAAGGATGTAGATTGTTCAGTAAAGGTGATATGGGTTTCAGAAGAAGTAAGATCAAAATAAAACTCCAAACTGGAGCCCAGAACCTGACTCATTAAAAAACCCAAACACCTGAGAGTGAGATTATTAAATAATGGAAAATTCGCCCATGGAGAATTAAGACCATTTAAACACAAAAAATAAAGTTCTAAATATATAATGAAACAGAGGATGGATAAACAAGGCTAATAAGCACATCTTTTTTGACTCTTTTCCCTATTAACTTTCTATATGTTCACGGAGACAAAATTAATGTTTATTCTATGTGTTTGCTGCTGAAAATCAGATTTGATTAGTGGACGAGCCCTGGGAATCACATTCTGGTACACGCTCTTCAAACTCCATGGCAAAAACTGGTTCTGTGGCAAGCACCGACAGCCCTGTAGCAATAGCTCACGCAGCAGACCATTTTCTCAAACCTGCTATGCCTGGCCTAAGGAGGAAAAAGGATGCAAAAAGCATGCTCCTCTTCTAACCAGCTTTTAACTCTCACAGCCAACACTGTCTCGAGCTGGCCAAGTAACACCAGCCACTTTGCCGAATCAAATTCCACCAGTTACACCGCAACTGAATTTGGGAGTCTGTTTGTAGATGGCAGGTCTAATCACGCTGCATAAAAAGTGAGGGATAAGAAAACAGCTGGTATTTTTGCTTTCCCAGGACAGTTTCTGGACTGATACATACAACAAAAAGAATTTTCTTGGGTTGCTCTGGACATTTAGACTCTCAGATCCAGTTGCACTTTTCAAACCTGTACTTAGAGTAGTCCTTGTGTATCTCCTTACAGTAAAAATAAAGCTCATGGGGCAGTCCCTCAACTGGCAGAAACTGCTATCGCACCACCATGTTAAAACAACATTGAGGGTCTCCCGTAACAAGCTATTAGTGCAGTTTGATTTTTCTTCTTTATGCGATATCATTACCCAATGCAGATTACCCAGACTGAATAATACGTTATACCATGAACCATAACATTAGCATTATTAACCAAAATGTAAAGAGTGGAATACCCCAGAACAAACAGTGGCATGTTTACTGCAGCAGGAAGCCTAAACTCGCATTTCTGACACAATTCAGTTCAGAAGCTTTTCTTGCTAAAACTAGTTTTGAAAAAGAGTGCTGCATCAACTAAACAGAGGGCTGTTTCATTGCCGGAAGACCTTCTGGGCATCTAACAAAGCAAAGCATGTTTCCCAAGGTCTAAAATTACATGTGTTACAAATGCAGCATTTAAAGGAGGAAAATTTGGGGGAACAAACCAGGAAATACTGCAAGGGAATGGTGGAGCTGACCCTACAATGCCAGTGTAAATTGCTTCTGGGGGAAAAAGAGAAACTATGCCAAACAACACACCAAATTACTCTCCACATTATTTTACAAGTGCTTTAGAAGATGATGGTAGTTAAAAAGTAACCTCAACTGAGACGCACCCAACAGCTGAAAACAAACTAGTGGCTTGTTTTCTCTTCTTGTGGTGCCCATTTAATCAGTTCAGAATCAGGCTTCTCTTCTTTCAAATGACTTGGCCACGTGCAAGAGTCTCTTGGAAATGACTGAAGTTCAGGAATACAGTAAGTACTGTCTATGTATCTATACGTCTCTCTGGCATTGAAAGATCTTGTAATCTTGGTCTGAGCTGCTTCTGCCCAGAAGACAACCCACCCACAGAACCTCGTGAAAAAGATCCCCTCATAACCCAGAACTCTTTCTATCCTCTACACTACGGGCGTAAGAAGAAAAAAACCCTTTTGTTTCTTATTCTTTCTTTTCTCTTTCTGTGGCACAGCAGAAGTAACAAATCACTATGAACTCAAAGGTAATGTTCCAAATACCAATTTTTATTCCAGCATTTATTCTTAACCTCAGATTCGAAGATTTATGGCCATCATACCCCTCAAAGGTTCAGTGTGATCACTCAATTCTGTCACCTCCATAGTGCAGGTTGTAGAGTTGAAACCCTTCGGATATGCATTTGTCTGTATGAACTATGATGTACCTTTCAGAATGAAGGTAATTTGACTCAACACCCTAATTAATGCCACTAGTTAAATTCTTGCAGTGGAAAAACAATAAAACAGGTTTTTCCTCCTTACGCCCTTCACATGCACAGCCAGGAACTGTTCCAGTCCTGAGCTGGTTTTCCCTAGACCAAACCCACAGGGCAGCTCCAGCAGACCCGCACTGACCCGTGTCCCTGCTGGCACAGCTGCCGAGCTTCACCCCACACTCCTGCCACTGCTCTCAGACCACCCTGAAGTAAAGCAATCCTCCTATCTTCCTATCGGATCAGGTTACTTCACCTGAGAATAGTCACTTTGATACAAAAACACAGTGGGGTTTGTTTCTATTCTGTTTTTTTTGGATTTCAAGTAGCTAGTGCAACACTTCATGCCATTACCATGCATAGATGTTTGCAGATTTCTTTGAAAAGTTCTGTATTCTTTTGTCTCTGTGCTCATTTTTATCTAACTTTTATATATTAACACAAAGCATCATGCCCAGAAGTAGTTTAAAGCTTCCACGACAAAATTTCATTATGAAGTCTTGACATTTCTCAGATTTACTGGCACAGTTAAAATTAAAAGGAAAACCCAACATTTTAAAATTAAATACTTCAATATTTTCCAATCTCACAGTGCTAGCAATGCAGATATCTTCCAGGGAATCTTGTGCTTTGCCAGTAAAGCACAAATACCAGTACTTTTTTGCAAATAAACCAGAATGCTTTGCAGAAAGCTCAACGTGAGCCGGCAATGTGCATTCACAGCCCAGAAAGCCAACGCCATCCTGGGCTGCGTCCCCAGCAGCGTGGGCAGCAGGGCGAGGGAGGGGATTCTGCCCCTCTACTCCATGCTTGGGAGACCCCACTGGGAGTGCTGCCTCCAGCTCTGGGGCCCCCCACATCAGAAGGACATGGACCTGTTGGAGCGGGTACAGAGGAGGCCATGGAGAAGAGAAGGCTCTGGGGAGACCTTATAGCCCCTTCCAGTACCTAAAGGGGCGACAGGACAGATGGGGAGGGACTCTTGATCAGAGAGTGCAATGATAGGACGAGGGGGAACAGTTTTCCCTGAAATAGGGGATATTTAGATTAGATATCAGGAAGAAATTTGTCACTCGGAGGGTGGTGAGGCACTGGCCCAGATTGCCCAGAGACGCTGTGGATGCCCCATCCCTGGAGGTGTTCAAGGCCAGGCTGGATGGGGCTTGGAGCAACCTGGTCTGGTGGGAGGTGTCCCTGCCCATGGCAGGGGGGGTGGAATGAGATGATCTTTAAGGTCCCTTCCAACTCTAACCATTCTGTGATTCATTCTCTGATTCTCAACTATCCGTATTAAACCTGAGCTGTAAACTTCCCCGGCTGTGTTAACGACTGCCGCAGGCGGCAGCAGCACTGGAGGAGCCAACCAGCACACGTGGTCACTCCCGCTGTCCCACCGTGGGTGCAGTGCCCTGGGCAGAGCCGGGGCAGTGCCACATTACCGCCCGGCTGCTGAACCAGACACAGCCTGTCCGCCAAACCCTTTCATACCCTCCCTGGGGAGCTCAGGCAGATGAAGGTGTCCGCACTGCTCCCTCCTCCTAGGATCAACCCAACACTCCCACTTGCCTACCTAAATTCAAGAAGCTTTTACGGCTGTGTTCTGGGTTTGTTGTTTTGGTTTGTTTTTTGGGGTTTTGGGGTTTTTGTTGTTTGTTTGGGGGTTTTTTTAAGGCATTTTGCTAATAATTAAGATTCCTTCAAGTTGAAATTCTGCATTTTTTTGAAAGCAAGTTCAAGGTGTGACTAACTGACCGGACCTTAAAAAATTTAGAATCAAAATACTGCCACAAAAACCAACAGCAAAACCATACAAACAGAGTCACTGTCACACAACGGGATGTTATAATACATTGCTATTCAAAGAAGGAACAAGTCTTCACCCGGCTCTTGTGCAACAATGATTTCACAGGGAAATTATAATTTCAATACCTATTTCTCAATCTGGTTAAAAATACAGTGGACTAATTCAATTGACATTTTTCCCATTGTTTCCAAAAATTTAATTTTGTGAGAAATGGAAATCTTCCCTTGGAATATGTTGGTTTTGCTGAAAATGGACAGAGGGAAGTCAAAATCATTTCCAATTCCTTGTTTCATTTCAATGAGGAAACATTTTATTTTACTGCATTTTTTTTTAAAATTAAAATGCTAATAACATTACCATCATACTTATATTTTTAATTTTTGACAATACTGACCCCAAATAATTTAATACTTAAAAATGTTTTGTATTCCTGGAATGTCTTCCCATTTTCAGTTTCATTTCTCACTTGGAATGAAAACAAGGAGTCAAAAATGTTAACACTGCAACAACACAAAACAACCCTCTTCCTACGATATACAGAGCAGAAACTGGTATAGTCACAAAGCAGACAACTAATAGGTATCATTACAACTTGTGCCAAATTTTATGTAAACACTGACCTGCTGTTTGTTTACAGATGCTTTAGCTCTTGTCAGTAATGTTAAAGCATCTCATATGCATTGCAGAAAGCCCATGAGATATAAAAATGGCATTTTAAACCAAACTGAAGAGTCAGGATCTGGACACAGAAAGATTAACTAACCTTCTCACTGTCAGACAGGACATCTGTGCAAGCTGGAAACCTAGCTCTGCATCCTCCCCCCTCCCCGGACACCAGTTCCAGCGCCCTCGGCCATCCCCATCAGCCGCCGCTGAGCCTGGGGCCAGCAGCATCACTCTGCCTCCACCAGAGCCGCGCTTGGGGCCTTATCTAGCGTTTTACTACTCCACTTGATCAAAGTAATGGGCTGGATGTTGACTTTTTAGCTGTTTTGGCAGCACTGTTGGAGGAACTTGAAATTATTAAGCAGATGTTCTGCAACATAACTGGGGGCTTGTTTTGCTCTAATGAGATACAGTATTTGTTACAATGAAGGAAATTGCTTGCGGATTTACTATAATGCATTTTACATACACTGGGTTACATTTATATTGGAGTAAGGAAAAAAAATACAGTAAAAGTCTATATTACTTTTCAGATCTGATGATGTCACCAGACTCGTATTATTATATTTGAAAAAAAGATCAGGGTTAACTTTTTGAGGTCTGTTTCTGTTTTTATACTTGATGTCCACCTCAGTGGCGTAAAGGATCCAAACATTTCTCTCTTTGTGATCTCTCTCCAGAGGGATCACTGCATCGTTTCGGCAGAACCAACCGTAGTGAGCTGCACCTCAGTATTTTTAGGCCTCTCACCAAAATTATTCAGAAGCAGACCTCTCTTTGCAGATACATGAGCAAATTTAATGCACGGTTTCTCTGGCTCTTTCAAACTTAATTTTAAATTTGTGGCGTTTGGATTTAAATTCAGAGTTATACACAGTGCAATATGGAAAGGAAATTAACAAATTCACAAGTTAACTCTGGGGACAAATGCCAGAGATTTGTATCTATCTGGGTGTAAGAGGGAGGACTGATCCAGAAAAAGATTAGCAAGAATTGTCCCTCCTTTGTAAAAGACCTCAAACTGTGGCTTAGATATTTATTATGCGCCGTGCTTATAAAACTTCCAAGATGTCTAATGGAAACAGAGCACAATAGAAGCCAGTTCTGCTTTTCATTTTATATACTACCACTGGGAATCTCTTTCTTCTGATGTTCATCCATATTATAAGCTTTTCTTTCACAGTGGGTAAGATTTTCCTTGCTTTGAAAATAGTAATTCATCATAACAAGAAGGAATATCAAGCGTATATAAATGCCAGTCCAACTACTTATGCTGGCTAAATTGGCAAAATCTTTTTAATTCCCTTCATAACACTCAGCACTACCAAAAACCTCCATTCAAAACATTAACAGAATACTCCAGAAACATGGGAATGCCTATATTTAAATAATAATGTGCAGCACAAGCACCCATGCTCATATTAATAAGTAACCTCATTTTTCTAGCAAGCAGTTAGATCAACGAGAGCTGTAAACTCTGTGCTCTTTTGAAATACCGGGAGATGAAGTTGGAAATTGTCAATCTGAGGGCTCTTAAAGGAATGCCACGTTAAAAAAATAGGCTATAATACTTAATCCTTATGAACCCTCTGTAGTAGTTTATCTTTACAACCTCGCATCCCTCCCCCACAGTGACTCCAGACTGAGCTTGGCGAGTCTCACTACTCAGCTCAAACCTCGCAGGCTTTCACCTTATACTGCAAAAGAAAAGATAGTCTTCTCACTCACATCCCACAGAAAGAGGTTTTACCAGAATAAGAGAGGTTTAAGCAAATGCCTTTCACCATGTGTTTGCCCCAGGCTGAAGGCATGGCGTTACCAGTTAGCATGTCTCGAGGGATGCAGTTCTGCTAAGCAGCGGTAACTCCCAGCGTCTGAACCGTTAGCGCTGTGGGGCTCAGGGCCAGGCGCTGGGACAGCCCCTCCAGCAGCCGCCAGGCACCCCGGGAACTGGCAAACCTGCAATTATGGCCTTACCTGAGGGCGCCTGGATTTGCTAGTTCGGACCAAAATTGCTCATGCTTTAAGTGCCCTACACCATGCTTAAACATCAGTCACCAATAAGCCACCTACTATTAAAACACAGCAGCAGAAGACTCGCCAGATCTGAAACCTAACGTCTTCTGTACTTGAGCAGGCTTCCTAAACTCTTCAGCTAGCCACAACTTCTGGACTTGTGAACTCACACCACACTGCTATCGATAACTATGACCAAAGCCTCTGGCACCACATGTAGACTGACCCAAACCTCTGTTTCGGAACTGATCAGTTAAAGCTAAAACATCTATAAAGCTAATTAGGTAAAACCCACGCATCTTACTGGAACCAGAACTTGTGTATCTACCTTATCAGTATAGGTAGGTGTTAATTTCTCAAATCCGCACAATGCCATAGAAATTACCGTAAGAAAATAGAACTTTGCGCCTAAATATTCCAGAAAGCGAAAGTGCAAGTTCTACTGCTGAGAATGTGCATAAGCAATTTTTGAGTACACAAATGGAAACTGTGAACATAAATGTTTAGATTCACATCTGGCTCCCTCTGAAGTTAGCTATCTTTCCTTATGTATCAGCAGATACTGGAACAGGCTCAAAATGAACAAAACATAAATGAAAAGTATCTTAATATTTAATTCTTTCAACATAATGAAAAATACTCAGAAGAAATCAGTCTCCCAAAGTAGATGGGAAAGGGCCTGTATTTACTAGGACCCCTTTTGTCGTTCAATTCTCCAAAAGTTACTTCAGTGTTTGGAGTTTTTTTGAACTAGGAATATATATACTATTTTGATTTTTTAGGAGAACTGTTAATACCTAAAATGTTCAACAGTAGAAAAATGTTTCATTTCGTAGTCACAATTTTAATTGCTCAGGAACACATACAGTAAAACAAAAGACAGAGCCATTTTGGGGAGGGGTGAAGATGGAAATAATTTGGTCTCTGAGATGGTCTAAAACCCCTTCTTTGTGTACCTGTAATTCTTCGGAGAATGAAAGAAAACTCCGAATCCCATGGTTATGTGCCACTGCTGAGTCCCTGCCCGTACACTCACCCAACAGAACCGGGCCTGGACCCAGCAGAAGCTCCTTGAACCTCTGAACAGAGCAGGGACCACAGGGGGACTCTTTGAACCGAGGCATCTTTTGTCAAAGAAACTATGAAAATTTCTAGTGAGGTCCTGAGCCTTCAAGGAATTAGGTACATACCAATTCTCTGAATACATGGAAATCTGGATATTATCAACCTGCAACAAAGTTTTCAGGATCAGACTTCAGTTCTGTTCACTTGTTTAGTCACATGGTGAATTTTCTTCTAAATGACCTCATCCAAAAGCCACTGAAGTGAATGGGGAAAACTCCCACTAACCCCAACAATTTTTGGACCCTGAGGACCTATAAGAAGTCACATCTATATTGCCTTCCTTTAACTTCAGCAGCAACCTGGCCGGGAGCTCCACAGCCTGCTACACAGGCAGCACCACATTAGGACAATCCCTGTTGACCGGAGCAGATAAATGTGAAAGCTTTTTTGGAATCAAACACATGGAAAATATTATGAAAATATTTAAAATCTTTTGAAATGCATAATTGAATCAACAAAAACTATTTCCACACATAAACTGAGGCAAAGATAGTAGTTTTAAAAATCTAAGATAGCTTGATAAGTATTTTTTAGTAGGGAACCTCTTTTCTACTTTACTTACCAAACTCGCTTTATGTATTTTCTCCCTATGTCTCAGTTGTTCAGTTCTTTTTAAACATGAATAAAATACTCACTAGGCATTTTTCAATTTTGCCTTCTAGCTTAACCAACCCACAGTGCACAGAAGAAAGAGTTTAAAATCAAGAATATAAACTTGATTTTAAAAATTGTACAAGAAATGTTTGAACAAATATTTCATACATTTAACAACAAAGATGGAACACGTGTTGATAATCCTTTGTTACTTGTTGCCCTGTTTATTCAATATTCCCCAAAGTTAACGTACAACGTGTTAAAATGATTACGCAGTCTCGACCTTGCCGCTCTATTTTATTCTCCAGAGTACTTCACAGATCTGGGAGACATGGCAGGATCACCGGGGTTTGTGCAAGAAGCACACACCTGCAAAACACTGTGAGCCCTAAGTTTTCCCCCATTCTAGTGCACTGTACTACAAGAAATGGTTGTGCAGATCTGCATGACAAGGACTCCTAGGACCACAGTCATAAAACTCGTATAAAATAGTTTCCTTGTGAAGCTGTAAAATACATCTGTTCAGAGCATCCGAGCCTGCTTGTCTCTGTCTGCTACAAAAGGAATCTACCACCAAAAAGAACAGATTTAGGAGAACTCAGACTAAGATTCATCTTTCATATCCCAAAAGAGGTATAGGAAAAAGGATAGGATTCCCTCTTGACATTGGTGGTTTGCAATAAGGAAGCCAAAGGAAGAGAAAGATTTTGATCCAACTGCAAAGGCAAATTTTTGGAGTGACATTTTGGCTCTGAAGCTTAACAGAGGACTTGTCCCATTGACAACAGGAGTAAGAAAAAAGACTAAAGCATCCCAAAGCACTTTTCCTACATATGTGCTTATATACAGTAACCATGCCAATGCAAACAGCACTAAAAAGTGTAAGGAAAGCTCCGTTTTGATAAGACAGTTGAGATACTTAATTTGCCCCCCTCTTCTCTCCCCTACCTTGACAAACCCAACACACAAAAGGATCTGATGCAACAAAATGAAATGGAGATTCACTAAGATTATAATTCTACCACTGGGTAAGGCTGCCCCACAATCCTTGCCATAACTGACGAAAAAGAGGAATTAGCATTATCTTTATTTCCTAATTCATACATGGCAGAGGTTTTGCCTCCAAGAAAGTTGTGCTTGACACAAGATCCAAAATAGGGGACACAGAGAAGATGAAGACCAACCCGTGAAATTGCCCGAGGCTGCTTAAATTCCTAGGGTACGTTAATTAAAAGCAACCTTGCTCTATGCTAATTTTCTCTCCTGGATGATCACTTCCATAACCACACCCTCTGATTCCTAGTAGAATCGCACAGTACCAGGTAATGGAGGTCTTGCTGTTGGGTAGCAAGTGGAGGGAGTCAAGACAACTTTTATCAAAGTAGGCTTAAAAGGTTCTATGCCACTCAATTCCACATGTGCTTTGCAAAAATCAAATCTTCCTTCTACATTCTCTTCTAGCCTAACAATCTTCATTACCACACAATCTGGATACAATTTTGTTTCTAAATCTGAGCCTGAAAGCCACAACATCCGTCCTTAACTTTCTGCTCCCATCAAAGGAACTAAATGTGCTTTGAAATGAGGGCATAATTCTTCCTGAGATGTTTACCCAACTCTCAATTAATGCAACTAGGCAGGTCAAATACTCTAAAATAAAGCAGAAAATATTGGTCACCTGGATACAGAAGACGTCTCTTCTACAGCAAAGGTAGGCTATATTTATCTAAACCCTGTAAGATTAGGACAGATATGACTTGTCACCTCATCTCTCTCTTTCCCGTCTTCTTAAAAATACATTCTGTTTACATGCTTTATGTTCAGTCCACTTTGGAGTGTAACGAGTTTACTGCTGAATGATAACATTCGATGGATGTCATTTCCCATTTTCCTAAAGGCACTAACAACCCTTTGCAATTCTTGAGGCTCATCCAGGTGTCCATCTATAAATACCCAAGTCTTCTTGCTCTCATCCCTCTTACCCCATTTTACCCTCCAAATAGCAAGTAGAAAAGCAGGGAGTTGAGGTATGCACAATGAACTAGAAACATTGCAACATGCAGTGCATGTGGCCTATTAGAGGGAAATGGTTGGCTTCATCCACCAGAGTATGGTCCCTGCTTAAAAGACTACAGTTAAAAATACATATGCATTATTACTTGAATTGTAACAAACCACAGAGTCCCAGGTAAAAGCCAGGCTCTGACATTGCTAAGCTTCTTATAAATGCAAATCAAAACATGTACATTAATAAAATTATATAGGAAGAATAACTATAAAAGGTAAATTGCCATGTGGAAGCATTAGTTTTCCATATATATAAGTATCTAAGCATTTTTTATTAAAGCTTTCTATAGAAGTAGTTACATATTTCAGTAATACACAGGATATTTACAATTTCCAGGTCAAACTCAACACAACAGATGTTCAGGAAGCAGATTTATTGATGAAGTCAAAGAAATGCCTCAGATACTTTAGCTCAGCCATACTTTTAAAGCTTTGCAAATTTCCATCTGCTTTCTCTTGTGATCCATTCACAAATCGGGAATAAATAAGGGGAAAAAAAAAAGGACATAGTATAAATGAACTGCTTGTTCTACTGCATTTGAATAAATTCTAGTCTCATGAGTGAACAACATTTCAAAGAGATTTCAGTTAAAGATGAAACAGAATTTTCAGTAATGTGTGAAAAATAGATACTTCACCACCTTGGACAGGATTTCCAATGAGTCTAAAGAAAATCAGAGCTCATATTCCATCAGAATTCAAGAGGAATTGTATCCCTATAGTGCTTATGCTCCTGTCAATAACTTCAGGTATATGCTTCAAGATGTCTTGTCTTACACTAATCTGCTACTGGTTTACTGTTCAGTTTAATGTTACTCATTTGCTAAGTAACTGTTCCTGAAACAGCAAGAGATTAAGACCGAGCCAACCTAAGAGTAGCCCAAAAGATAAGAGAAAAGGCCAAGCAAAGCAAATTGCAGTATGTTTCATGCGTCAACTCACACAAGAGTTGAAGACCTGAAGCCATCAGTTCTCATAAACTACAAAACAGGACAAAGTTTTCACCATATTTTTCCAAATTAATTTCCTAAATCTCAAATTGTGCTAGATCATAACCCTGAAGAAAAATGCACCTGACATGCATAAGTGAACAGCATGTAGAAGGGAATTATATCAGCATAGTTGTTTAACACTTATTTTAATTGATAGGCATAGACTTAGACTTTTTGCTTTTCAGGAAGAGACCAATTCCTAGACAGGTTTGGGTTTTTTCTATACACATACCGCAAACAAGGAAAAAACCAAGTGGCAATAATCCCTCTGGGGTTTTGTTTTGTGGTGAAATTAAGAATGTTAATTCTGTTATTACCTATATTCTGTTATTACCTGTCGTTAGAGAAGTGTGCACTATCTGAGTTGCAGCTCATCAAATACAAATACCATCTACTCATTACATTTCAGACCTCCCAAAACTCTGTCTGTTGCCTCTTTGATGAATCTGTCTGGCTACAGCATTTCATATAAAACAGGAACAAAAAAAAAAAAGTCATAGAAAATACAGTATATGCAATTAAAGTACAAACTTCAAGAACAACTAGCCACAAAATTAAATAAAAGCAATCAAGAAGATTTCTAACAGGTGGAGGCAAAAAAAAAAAGCAGAGAAGTATAGTCTATTGCAATGAGAAACGAAGATTTCAAGCAGCTGCCTCACTGAATATAATACCTTGCAGCTGGATGAACTGCAGCACAGCTGGATTATTTCTTGAGATATTGTGTATATACCCAAACATCTGTATGTTCACTAACTAGAAGTAACTTACTAGAGAAAGTATAAATAAAACAGTAAGACTTCTTCTTGTCCTTTGGGTGAAAAAATGAGGTTGTCAAAGTATTGCACACAAAACTAAGAGAACACTAGTTCAGCACAGTGTATCCTGAGCCACAAGTAACTGGCCATGATAAACCAGGAAAAGCCAAGAGTTGACAAAACGGGGACTATGTTACCTTGGCTTCTCAAGGACTGCACGCCTCTAGCCAAGAAATCCCAGGCATTCAGAGAACACACACCAGCGCCAACCTTACTAATCTTACGCATGGATGAATTCTCTAATTAATCTAAGCTGAATTCCACTTCCAGTTTACCTAAAAAGATGACACAAATGTTATATTTCTCTGTATATATCAAACTTTACAACACTTCTAGAATGGTTTTATATTAAGATGTCATGAAATCCAACATATGTGAAATCCAACAATGGACACAAACAATGTATCTCTATAATAATTTGTTTATACACATATCTCACAATTCTAACAGAAGAAAAAAACAACACACTAAACCATTGAAAACAAGTATAATACACTCAAGGTTGGCCCAGAATATTCACTGATTTGCAACTTTACACAACACCCAAATAGGCCACGTTTATATCTGGCCCCAAAACTTAGTGCAAAATTATTTGTGCATATTTGGTAGCTATATTCAAATAGTCACATGTAATAACAGAAAACTTGGAAGCAACAACAAGAACTGGTTACCCGGGATAGAGACAAGGCTGAGGTACTCNATGATCTTCAAGGTCCTTTCCAACCTAAACCATTCTATGATTCTATGATTCTATGAACATCTAGAAAACTGACAAGGCAAGAGAAGTGTTACTTGTCAGAATTTTGATACTTATTCAGCAGATTTACAAATACACCCAGGAAGGGATGTCCTGAGGTTCACTAGTTCTGGTGGATGACTTCTGCTGATCAACTGAACGGAAAATGCTCTACAAAACATCTTATTGATGAGACTTGAGAATTGAATAAATGGTTTCCTCACAAGCCTATTTACCCTTGTCTGCACAAAGCCCGAGCAAATGAGCCAAAACCTCCTAAACCCCGAAACATCAGCAAAACTACTGTGTGCCTACAGCTGGCTGTCGAGGATCTGTAGGCAGT
Organism: Anarhynchus alexandrinus; assembly: GCA_008711295.1. Classification (NCBI taxonomy): domain Eukaryota; kingdom Metazoa; phylum Chordata; class Aves; order Charadriiformes; family Charadriidae; genus Anarhynchus; species Anarhynchus alexandrinus. Next base: position 7,163,321 of record VUYV01000008.1, on the reverse strand, counting down.
GTCTGCGTGGTCCTGGTAACTGTGGTCCCGATGACAGCCCTCTCTGACTGCTGGGCACTCCATTCCAGAAGCGCTTAATGCTACTAAGCTTTTTAAAAGACCAAGATTTTTAAAAGATCAATCAGGCTTTTCTTCCATTTTATAATTACTTAAACCATCTTAATCAGAGCTCATTCAGCGTCTTCAGAGCCATCAATTACCAGCAGACTGGAGAAGTTTCTTAGCAACTTAACAGCTTAAGTTGAGCCACTACATTTTGATCTGAGAAGCTATTTTGTCATTCAAAATAAGTTAAATCTGTTGTTCCAAATCCAGCAACAACAAACACAAATAAATAAATGTAGCAGCCCTGCATTAGTCTGCAGTCTCCATCCTAATAGCAAAAATGAATTCGGTCTAAATCATAAATGCCTCGTATCTGACACAAAGTACTACACTTGCAGTATTTGCTAGACACCTGCGGAAGTTATACATTACATTTTCTTCAGAACTTGTATTTTTCACAGCTGTAGTTGGGAGACATCAGCTGCAGGTCAGGTTACTAGAAGGTATTTTAAAACAGAAGTACAGTCAGAAAGGATTTCACAGCATGCAAAGACCTAACTCTACAGGGAGTTCTCTGAACACAACATGGACTTCAGGATGGAGCGCTGACAGGAAGTCATTTTAGAGAAAGAGCACCATGAAGTCCAGCGTGAAAAACATATACAGACCAAATATCCTTCCCTCCATTCTAAGTTTGGATTCTGATACTTTTCAAGCAAACAGAAGCCAGCTGGAACTGCCCAACCGCCCTGCCACAAGGCTGGGCGCTGACACCCAGCGCCTCTCAGCCTCTTTCGCTCCAGCTGATCTCAGACTCTCATTATGGTGCCCATCAGTAGTCAGGTTTGGCAACAGTAGAATTGGGGGAGACTGGGGACCCATTTTCCCCCCGCAGAAGTGGACAGCAGTGACATTAGTGCCATTTCATACACGTGACTGCTGCTCTCAGCTACAGGAATTCTTATCCCAGTTGCAACTCAGTCTGACTCGAGCCCTGCCCCAGCGAGCAGTGTGCCGTACAGCTCCGTGCAACTGCTGCCGCTCCGCAACCGAACAGAAACACAACAAGAAGTCATAAGAGGAAGCCAGACCTGGCGATCGGAGGGACCGAATGAACTCCGCCAGGCCTTCCAGAGGTCCTCTTCCCTGGCTGACCCTGTGGACCTGCTGCCCCCAGCCAGCGGGGAGTGGGGGCTCCCGCCACCATCTGCCAGCAACAAACTATTTAAACAGCTTTCAAGTTCTGAGCACGGCTCTGTTCCTAGAAATTCCTCTGGCTTGATACAGCATTTTAAGCCAAAGACATCTTGACTCTACCAAGTGGAACTAAATCATCTGTACAGCACTGCTACGATGATCCTTTGCCACGTCCTCATTCCTGTTATGACCTTTGTTAGCTAGCGTCCAGCGAGATCTAACACAAGTTACAGCTCCACATGTAAATCACAGAATCATATAATGGTTTGGGTTGGAAGGGACCTTAAAGATCACCTAGTTCCAACCCCCCTGCCATGGGCAGATGTAAAATAACACACACACTGGAAACAGCAAGAATTCCCGCGCTCAGTGCAATGCAGGTAAATAAGCATGCTGCCCTGCAAACAAGCGCATTCACCTCAAAGGGGAGTACTGAAACCAGAGCTGGTTTTCAACAAAAAGCAAACAAAAACATCACTTGGAGGAAATGCTTGGTCAAGTCTGCATTTTAGAAAACCTCCCATTAAGATTTTGCTATAAAGTAAGAAAACTAAAAAATCCAAAAAAGAAAACAGAATCAATTCCATGAACATTTTGCATTTCTTTTACTATGAGGGAAGGGGGCAAAGCCTCAATATCCTTTAGGGGCAAATCATGTCTGACTTGCAGTGGACCAGGCTCTGGTTTGCAAAAGTATCTTTTTTCAGAAAGTGAAATTGTCTCTCATGAGAAAATGCTCACATTTTGCAGTACTTTTCTGCTTGTAAATTGCTATGTTTAAATGGGAGAAAAAAGCCAAGTCCCCAAAGAATACTTTTTTAGCTACTTCAAGTTTTAGACACTGGAGATGCAATCACAGCTCCTCCTAGACTTCGAAGTCCTCCTACTCTCACAAAGCAGGCAGAGGCAGCCCTGCCGGCGGCTCCCCTTGCTGCCTCTGGGAACCCCGAACGTCCCTGCAGGACTCCGCATCGCAAGCGAGCAGAATGCGTTGCGCAGCAGTGAGTTCTCTGCACGTATACCACTCCTATAGCTGCCTGCCTGGCACCGCTGAATCCCAACGGCTCTAACAGGAACCCATGGCCAGGACTGCAGGATAAAGTACCGTCTATTACAAAAGCCTGGCTGTCGTTACCAAACAGAACTCCAAGCAAGAGGGCTTGCAGTTGCCTAGGTTCTTCCGCAGTTGTTGATTTGAAAATGCTATATTTGACAATGTATTTTGGATGCAAAAGACCATCCAGGTATGCTCCTGAAGATGAAGTCTCAGACAGAGTTCTTCCTGGAGAGGACTTTATTTCTTCTTTAACCTTATACAGGATTTCTGACAAAAAAATCTGCAGTTGCCTCCCTCCTCTCAAAAAATGCAGTTATCCTTCACTGAGAGACTCCTGTGGTCAGATTCCCACCGAGTTATCTTTTTCAATGAACCAATAGGTTTTCTCCTTTCAACAGATCCTTTTCACACACTCATCAAAATATCAAAGATTTTAGGTTATGAATTATTCACCACAATTAAAAGTTAGCTGAAATAAAGAGTTCAAATTAAAGAGTTCCATTATCAGAATGATTAAAACATTTAGAATGGTTAGAATGGTATGATTTAGAATCACAGAATGTTTTGGGTTGGAAGCTCTTAAAGACCATCTGGTTCCAACCCCCCTGACCTGGGCAGGGATACCTCCCACCAGACCAGGTTGCCCAAAGCCCCATCCAGCCTGGCCTTGAACACCTCCAGGGATGGGGCATCCACAGCTTCTCTGGGCAATCTGGGCCAGCGCCTCACCACCCTCTGAGTGACAAATTTCTTCCTGATATCTAATCAAAATCTCCCCTCTTTCAGTTCATAACCATTACCCTATTATTGCTTCTGTAGATTTCAACTTCCTTACAGGTTTTATGGTCATGTCACTGTGATGTTCTCCCTCTGCCACAACTGGATCCTTCCTCTCAAATCCTGCCCTTAAAGTCATTATGTGCTATTGGTTCTCCAACACAAACTAGGGTTTTTTCATTAAATAATCTAAATTCATAGGGTTTATAGTCCCTTTAATATGGCTTTTTTAATAAAGACAAAAGTTTGTGTTGGAGCAGTAGCAGATAAAACAGGGGTTAGAAATGCAGCTGCACCAATCTGAACAAGGGAGAAATAAAAATATGTGTATTTTTAAAAAATAATAATAATTACACTTAACTCACCATCAAGACAGGGCTGTAAATTACGGTTTAGCTGCCCTTATTGATCCAATATAAACATTAGAGGCAAGCTGTGCTATGCAGGGGAGGGAAAAAGAAATAATTGTGGCATGTTTTAGATCCCCTGAGTCATCTTTCCTGGCACAGGGCAGAGTGAGTCAAAGCTGCTGTGTAGGAAGCAAGGAGATGGAGGTGGGCTGAGCTGGCTCAGCATTGGCTCTGTCTTGTCAATACCAGTTTGAAAAGGGATGCAAAGGTAATACATCATAAGCCTTTGGGGCCATGTTGCAGGAGAAGTCATGCGGTCCACAGAATATGCCTTCAGCCCTGCGCTTGCTGGGGTACCAAGCTCTTTTTTCTGCCTAAATGCATGGTACAAAGTGCTGAAGTCGTACAACTCTGAAACTTCCTTTTGGGCAACTTCACAATGCTGAACATGACTGTAATTCAAAGCATAGTATATACCGAATGTTCACAATTGAAGATAAAGAGGTATAGCTATGCAAGTCTTCACTCTACCCACAGCAGATAAAACCAGGACTGAGGTATGACTACATTAGAAACAAATGTTATTAGATCAATTGGGAATCAGATACAAACCTACCTGAATCTGCCCTGACTCATGCTGAGCTGTAAAAATAGGTAATATCAATTGTGGATCAAAATTGCTCATCTAAAGGAACTACAGAGAGCATACTAGCATGCTAAGTACCCACTGAAATGTCCATTTCTGGGTATAGGAAAAAGGAACTTCACACACTTGCAGCATTCCTTGAGTCCCCTGAAAAAATAAATGAACGACGACTTCTAATACTTCCTTCAGCACATCTTTGGAAGGGTCTTTATTGTTACAAAATAGGCACTTTGCCTTTGTGCAATGAGGCAAGGCACAGAACCCCAACGCTGGCTCAGAGAGCCATTCAGCCAGTGCAACCCAGCAAGGGGTTCCCCCGTCCCCAAGAGCAGTACAGCGACAGCAGCACGTGCCCTCTGCCGCTGACGCACACAGCTGCAGCCCGACACAGACATACTTTTCACTGCTTTCACTTCAAAACTTAGTATCAAGCTCCATACTACAGGATAGACATGACCTCAATTTATTAATGGCAAAAATCACCAGTAGCTATCACCCTTTCTGCCTTCTAAACCTATTAAAAAGAAGGGAGGGGAAATAAAAATATGAGAACCAGGAGGAATCCCTCCGTCATGAAAGAAACTTTCCCATTCCTTTTCTGAATCTCTGATTTTGCCTCCCTTTCGGAGCTGGGAAAGCAACTTAGCATGATGAGTTAAAGACTGAAGGAAAGTAAAACACAAATACACAGAGCACTAATTACCCCAGAGCAGATCACCGACACCGATGATGTGCACAATCAGATAAATCTTGCCACTACATCAATTTTAGGACACACAGGGGCAGGGCATTGCCTTAAAGACAAATCATAGTACACTGAAGTCTTTATTTTTAAGGAAGTCTCCTGGCAAAAAGAAATCCCTGCAAACACTGACTGTAAGACAGCAACAGCCACAGCATAATGTATTACTTCTATTTAATTGTGTGGCATCATATTATATGTAGCTACTTACACAGAAAGCAATAAAAGCCATATCCAAGAGACACTTAAAAAAACAGGTAAATTCTCTTCCTTCTACTTTGTTCTTCTCAAATCCAGAAAGGATAAGTAGATGGGCCTATATCCTGCATTTTGAAATTTTAAGGTGAGACCGTGCCTGCATTTGGAGGGCAGATGTGGCACAGCGCATGGTACAGGGCACACACAGCCTTCTGGTGAAGGGGTCTGTGGCTAACGAAGTCATCGCTGTGCTCTCCTCCCAGTGACTCACCCCAAGTGACAGAATGGCCTCAGAGTATTGCAGACAGCTAGTCCGCAGTATGCATACATATTTCTCTATCATAAATCCTCTCCTGTTTTTGAAGTTTTGTAGAAAACAACTTTTAAAAATGTTAATTTAAAAAATAAGACATGAACTAAATTCCTCTGAATCCAGAGACATATTTGAAGAATAAATTATTTACCTCATAAATAATCACGAATCTCAACCGAGGTGGGCCCAGCTCTTGTTTACAGAAAGGCAAACAACATAAATAACTATGTCACAAAACATGTTTCTAGAGAAAGACTGTAACCCCCAAGTGACAGAGATTTTACCCTCCAAGGGTTAGGACTGGAGAGGGGTGGCAGACCACTACTAGAGCTGCTGCCACTTTGTGTTCCAGGACAACCAGTTCAACATGCAGGTGGGGACATCCCGTAGCTGCCATCCCAACTGTCAGACGTACCATTAGAAAACACAAATTAGACAGCCAGAGAGTCCTGAAATGAATGCATAAGGACCACGAGTCCCATGCTAAGATGGCATAAAATAATTTAACTCCAGTTACTGAAATGGAGCCATCCTGAGCCTTTGTCATCAAAAGAAGATAGTTAACAGTGCAGTAGCTGAGATACTGTTACAACACCATATAGAGCCAACAGTATACCAGTCAAAGCAGGACTTACATGCTTTTATTCCTGTAAACTATAAGAGATATTGATGCGAGATTATCTACTTGTCCGTCCATAAATAAATGCAGCTGACAAACAGAGCAAAATGAGCAAGACTCACACGGTCAAAGCCTGATGGCTTCCACTGGGTGAAAAATCACATTTGCCTTTCCAAAACACAATCTGTATAATAATGCAAAACCAAGTTGTCTTCCCTTACCTTCTGCAAAAGGTTCCCATTCATAAAATCGACCCATAAATGGCTTGTTATTGTATGATGCACATTGCACCTCTCTAATATTTCTGCTGCTTTCAGGACACATCTGTTTAAATAAAAAAACCAGTCACATTATAATCAACAGCAATGTTGTTATTGCTTTCTTATTAATTCATTTTAGAAGGTTAACGAAGGCATTGCGAAATTCTAATCCAGATGGACTATATTAACATCAGGAGACTCCCTTTCTTTAAAACAGGTAATAAACAGTGCGCTTTTAAGTAACAGTATCAAAAGTGTCTGTAGAAAAGAAATGAATTTGTGGAGCTCATGGAGCAACAGTTCTACAAAAAAAAAAAAAGGAAATTTTTTATTGAGCTGTCATTTTCCTCAGCAAAAAGACGACACTTCAAGATAAATTCAATAAATTAGATCTGAATCATTTCCTTTCCACAATAGCTTCCCATTTTTCATTTTTAATTTTCTGGGCTCAGATTCAACAGAGTTGAAACACTTAAAGTACATGCTTGCATAACTTATTTAAAACTGGCCACACCAGCTTCGTATTCTCATCCTCCGCTTCAATACCATATTACTTTTTCTTTTTTATTTCTACACACTGCTATTACAGTTGTTGCATTGTTTTGTATTTGAACTTCTGCCTTCACATATTAGCTTCAGAGTTCTTGAAGCTAAATAGTGGAAAAGCTTCATATATACAGGGGCATGCACGCACACACACACACACGTATTGAGGCAGGGCAAGTTCTACAGATAGAAGTAACGTCATTTATTAGGTCACCTGCAATGCAAGCCTTTGGCAGACAAGCCTTGGTTAGATGTGAAGCAGATTTCAAAAGTAAATACAAGTTAAATACTTAAATACTTTGTTCTGCCTGTATCCTCACACTGCAGTGGTTACAGCAAAAGACTACTCTGTGTGTGGGCACACAGAGAGGGGAGAAAGATTTCTAGAAAAGGCGGGGGGGTTAATTAGAACAATTTCTATGCTTGGAGAAAATCGACAAGCTTTGGTCACATGCATTTTTTTAGGTAGCCTTTAGATGATCAAAAAGGCTACTAAAAACACTATTCAAGAACTGGACTAGAGCAGCAGAATATTTTTGCTATAGGAGAAAGGTTTCAGAGGAAAACTAGAGACAATATTACATGAAAGCAGCATGCCTAAATAACTGTGTTTTTGAAGGGAACAGCAAGAGAATCAGTAAGAGCTCTCGTTGCAACTACAAGTCTGTTCTCTTATATTCGTATAGGGGGAAAGATTGGTCGCCTTTGCAGTGAAAGCCACACCAGAAGTCCCAGAGGAGTTCTTTGTGTCCACTATCTATAGATGAAGATGTTTGTAACTGAGTCAGTGAGACAAAGTCAAGAGTTTTCAAGTGGGCTATAAACTGTACCAACGACATGCCTGGGGGAAGGTTCACGGACTACTTTATCTTCTCTGAGAATCACGGTAACAAATCTTCTAGAATAAATACTGTTTCTGGCCAAACAGCCATCTGTGCTTTGTTCGCCCACCCTTCCGAGATCTCCCAGTACATGGAAATATCGTTTTCTTCAATAAACCCTCTAATAAAAAAACCAAACAAAAAAAGCATCCCTGAAAATAGGCCCATGAGCCACCCAACTCCATTGGAAGGGTGGGACCAAAAGTCTTTCCAGTGCCACACACAGAAAGCAAAACTCTATTCCCACAACGGACACACGCATCCTTGCATCTGTGACACAGCAGTGCAGCAAGGGCAGCTCCACCACACCAGCCCACCCAGGCTAGGAAGGGGGCATTTTTCATGGAAACCAATTACAGCACATATCCTAAAGGTGAAGGGACGGACCCTGAGCTGGCATAAATTAAGGTCACTACATTAAATTACAGCAGAACGACATCATTTTGCATCAGCAAAGAACCCAGCCTGAAGGGTTTCTTTTTGGAATGCTCTTCCCTTTTTTTTGGCATACGTTTTCTGACAGTCTATTGTGAAGTTTTGTTGTTTCTTGTTTTTCCTTTTCTGAGCCTTGAGCTCGTGCTCTTGTGTACCAGTATTTCTGGCTCATAAACCATTTCCTGGACACCCCGTTCATACCAACTGCAGACAGTGTATGAATAAAAAGATCAAAATATTCATTGCTGTTGCCAAAAAATAGTGACACCCGCCCCTTGTAAGATCATTTTTATATAGCTACAATTTCTGTTTTTAAACTTACTGAAAGTTGCCCACAGGACAGAGCCCCACTGCTTTAAAGCAGGACAAAGGGCTGACAAATACCCTAAACACTGACTGGATCAAGCTGAAACCAGAAGAAAAGCCTAATCCTGTAACGTCCCTGCTACTGAGTCCCAACTCAGTTGTCCTTCCTCCATTTCCTTCATCAAAGTTTAATTAAACAATAAAATTTTGAGTAAAAATTTGAGAGTGTGACCTGGTCAGCAAAACCTCTTTGCATTATTCTTTATGCAGGTTATACTCATTTTTATTTTTAAATGTCTTCTAAAAATATTTTATGAAAGAGTTAACTACAAGGTGCGACTAGTCAAACTCACTACAGTTTATGAATCACCAAGGCTTAAAAGTTATACTATACTCTACGTATATACTAGTTAACATCTATACATCGTTTGTTACCCTCGCCTCAGTTCTTAATGAATAGCTGAACAAAATGACAGTTTTATGCCTCCTACTGCTCAGCCCCCCTGAAAATAAAATCCTTGAGCCTTTTTCAGAAGAGCTACGAGTGCCAGGCACTTTCTCTTGGCCTCTCTGGCTTTTTAGTACATCTTTCAGGCAGAAAATACACTGTTATCAACAAAAGGAAAAAGTATGACCCTGTACAATCAAAAGTGAAACTTTAGCATAGGGGTTTCTGTAGATCCTAATTTTTTATTTATTCCTTGAGAGTACAGTCTATTTTTACACTTTTCTTTAATTACTATTTCTGTCACAAACACATATAGCTTGACTACAGAACTCCTAAAGGACAGCAACGAACACCTGTGACAAGAAGATGACAACCCCAAAGAAGGCTCATATTTACAATATCTTAACTGCTGTACGTTATGGAGTTCCTCGTCTACTTCCCAGCTCCCACACCAGCTGGGAGATGCAGGAAGGCGAGGGAGGAGAGATCCAGGCTGCGCTACAGCCCCGTCCCCGGCAGCGTGGGCTCGGCACCCTGCTGCAGGTCCCACCAGGCACTGCCCATGGCACCGTCCCTACAGCCCTCCCGACCCTCTGCACAACCAAGAGCAATTTCGCTTTAAAAGCGGGCATGTTGGCATGTTTACAGATGAAGGATGCTCCTGTGGCTAAGCCACACTACTAGGATTTAAACAACCTGGATCTCCTTCCAAAATCTTCCAGAGGCTTTCGGAATGAACCTTGCTAAAATATTTTAACCTTATTGTGTGATTATCCTTGGGCCCCCCTCAGTGACATGAGGGCATCAGGATCGTACTGCCAGGTAGGGACGAGAAAATAATTTTTTGGAAAACAAAATGTTGACTTTGATTCATTGTTTTGTTAACAATAGATCTGGAGTTTCATTTTTTCTTCAAAAACTTCATTTTGTTTTGTGATTACTGAGGGAGTTATCTAAAGTTTTTCATAGAGGTTTTGACAGAAAAACAGGACTACTTCTGTGGATGTTTGTAAAAAAAGAAATAAAATCTCCTTTTTAAACCAGGTCTGTGGAGGCCAGATCAGCAAAAAGCATATGTTGCATCTACTAAGATAAATCTCAGATTCCATCGTGCAGAGGCAGATATAAATTATCTAGAAACCTATACTCTCTGCTGGGCAAGGTTTTTTTTTTTTATTATTTATTATTCGTTCAGTTGTGCACTGTAAAATTAGAAACAGCATCTACAATCCATAATTTTGTATGTTTTTAGATCATGTCTCTCCTACTTAAAAATATGCCACTTGTAAAAAACAATGCTGTATATTAAGCACACAGGACTTTATTCAGCTAAGTACCTTCCAAGTGCTGGATGTTTTCACACAAGGTAAGACTCTTTCAAAGCTTCCAGGGCTGTGTTCTGAAGCGGCTGTTTCAACGAATAGGACATCTCGGCCAACGTTTCTTCCTGTCCTTTCAGAACGTGAAACAAACAGCAGCAGCACAGCACTGCACTGATGAGGCTGGCAGTGCTTAAGACAAAAGCATTTTAGAAGTATGCCTTTGTGTTTTGGGACCTCAGGCCAAATTTCTTGAAATGCACTGTGTCTGCAGTTGATAGAAACTTTGCACTTCTGACACAGCAGCTTTATTTATGCCTCAATTTCATCTGAGATATGCAGGTATGAAAGCATTCTGAGGGACAGCAACACACAGTACTTCCTTTGTCATGTACCATTACAGCTTTCTTAAAATGAGCTGCTAGTACAGCTAAGACTGTAAAACAAAGAAACCACCCTAGTTGCTTTTTAGCTTTTGGGAAACATTTGAAAAGCAAAGGCTTTTAACAAATCTTTGACACTTTGGTTAATCAATTAAGTGTTGGCAAAACCCCAGAAAAGGATCATTCTGCCAGCAGATGTGTGCTCACACTGGATGCATGCCTGCCATAAGGAACACTGTTCCAAAGCTGCACTGAGATAACGCACTTCTGGAAACGCGGAAAGGAGCCATTTTGATCCTGAAACCACCTCTAAAGGCAATTAAAACATTGACGAAGATTTTTGGCACTGTTTCATTCTTATGACCTGCAGTAACTGGCAAACTCTTTTTCCAAGGCCCCATAGTCTTTCTGGATTTCCCAGGCTCAGGCATAATTAATATTTTCTATGTGTGCAATACTATATATTGTTAAGCCCACGTAATCTAGTTGTACTGTAGTTTTCATTTCTGCAGTGGTTCTATCTAATCATGTTAATCCTTTGACGTTCCAAAGGATAAACACATCTCCAATGAAAAATAATTCAAATACTTGTTTCTGAAACAGGAATCTGAAGATTCTTCTTTCATTTTCAGAGCATACTCTTAAAAGTGGCACGTCCTTGCAATACGCATACCAGATAAATTCCAGTTCTTGACACAACAGTCCACCACGTCTGCAGTGAACTTCTGCTCTGAAGTGCTGGTGCCTTGTTCCTCCTGAAATCTATGGAAGTTCCATGTCCATATCTGAAAGAGGAATCTGAGGTCCTTCAAATTTTAATTCTTCTGCTAAGTTGTTTCTCTTTGCATTGCCAAGGACCATGCATGCCCTAATCAGCATTACATAGAACCAAGGCAACCTAATTTGGTCTAGTTAAACACACACTGAAAGACAGCAACAGATCCATTTCCACTACTGGAGACTCTTTTATTCCCCCAATAGCTCTAATTTTTAAAAATGGTAACAGAACATTAAGACAATTGTCTGCCAAGTAATAAAAGAAATAGGGTATATTAAATGTGTCTAGATATCTGTGGCACAAAATATCAGGCCCATTTTTTATTAAAATGGAATTGATGCTTCTGAAAAACGAAAATATGCAAGAAACTTTGAAATGCATAAATTATGTGAAGAACAGCTCTGCAGTAAAAATAGTGCTAGCCAGCTCTAGTTACAGTCCACGACCACAGACAGTACACTATAAATGTCTGGCTTGACATGGAATTAAAATTAACATCTGTGAATACAGCGGTATCTGGACAAGTTTATGAGGAACAAGCACCTGTATTGCTGCAATCTCAGCACTTCCTCAAGCAATGAATTTACACCTCCGTGTCTGTTGCGATGGAGATTAAGCTTAGTTATGACAAGCATCACAAACTACTAACTTTCTCTACTAACCAGAGAGAGATTCTGAAGCGATGCAGTCTAAGGGAGGAAGTAATACAGGGTCACAGGCTTTCTCTCTTCCCTCACTGCTTTCAAGGGGCTGCCCGTCATAGATGGAAAAGACCTTAGACACGTGCACAACATAAAATCATCATATTTCTGCCCAAATCCCATTCAGCTAGCAACGAGCTTGTGTTTGGAACAAGGAAGATCGTCCGTGGCAGACCGGGGCACCTGCCTTCCCCGAGGAAGATGCTGGCTCCCACTGCCAGGTAAGGGAAATGCTACCATCTCACTCTGGAAATTAAGAACCCTTTTTTCCATTAATGATTTCAGCTTTGAACTAACAAAGTCCTCCGAATTTAACCAGAAACGTCTTTGAAGTGTTACCCAAACCTAATCTTTATTAACTTTGCAATGTGTCAGAAAAATAAGGCATTACTGCATAACGTGGCAATTGCATTTATTACTGCTTTACCTTTCTTCCCTTCCATAGTACTTCACAGCTGAAAACACAGTATGTCTAATGATGGAGAAGAAAGATCAACCCAACAGATGGAAAAAGAAGTATTTCTGCCTAACTTTACAGGTTTGTGGGTTTATTTTAAATTCTCATTGGCAAATCCATCTGATTTGATTGAAGTGACTTATATTATTTAAGATTTTCAATAATTTGTAAAAGATTCAAGTCTACCTTTGGTTTTAAATAAAATATTAGCCACTCATCCATCCCACAGAAAGCATGATCTAATGTGCATGACTGGAAACGTTTGGCACTATAAGCTTAGGAGGGGCTCGCCAGAGAGCTATAGTAGGAAAATTAACAGTTCAGTTCTTCGGTAGTACCAAAAATGGGTCAAGGAAATCATCCATTTCTGTTTACTCCTAAAATTTTACAAATGCTATTACAAAAAAACCCAACCAAACAAGCAATCCGAGAAACAAGAATTGGTTTCTACAACATCTAAGTTTAACAATTAGAAACTGGAAGACAAATACTGAAAACAGACCATGCTGGAACAGAGTATCATCTGGTGTAAAGTGATACGCAAGTATGCTATGGAAGTCAGAGCTATGTCAACTCACACCTGCCAACGATCTAGCCGGTTGACTGTTGCGAGTCTTTTTTTGATCCAGCAAAAGACCAGATGACTATCAACTCATTCCAAAGCCGTTTTTTTTCAAAATGTAGTTACTATTTTACTATCCCAAATTTCTTTTAGTGCCCAGTTCCCCGAGCGAAGAAGTACTTCAGTATCGAGACTGGAGCGCGCACAGGATATTCTTTACGTGATCGCAATCAAGCATCAAAAGCTTGGCATTTGCAACAGAAATCATAACTACTTTGTACAGCGGCTGTTCTCAGTCTCAGCAGTGGTATCCTTTTTCTATATAAATATGCTGCATAAAAAAATCCACCAAATACAAGAATTCCTCCATTCAAATACCTATTTATAGAAACACTGCATAATGCTCAAGGTGCTTAAACCGCACAGCGTTGCCTCATTTAATGGGAAATCAATGAAAAGTTATTTCCATTTGACACAACCTGGCTCAAAGTCTGAAGAATGCCTTAACATGGAAGCTTTCAGCCTCACTGCAGATTCAGTGCCTCATCTGTCTACACTGTTCAAACACATCTGAAAAACAGAGCATGTTTTAAGAGTCCTCCTCAGAAAATGTGAGGTTTATGTACTAAGGGCAGTTGCTTTAATATAATAGTAGTAGTATTCTTTATACTAGAAAAATCAGCCACTCCAAAGCCCTGTTTGAAAGGCACCACCAGTATCAGCTTTGAAAGACCCTGAGACAAACTCATACTTGATGCAACTCCAGTGAAATCAATAGACTTAAAGCAAAGATGATATATCTAGTTCTCGTAGTTCATAGAAAATTATGTCAATATGATAAAACATCTATTCTAGGGTTTCCAGCAGTATTTTATTTCATTTTTAAAAAACATTGTTCTTGGAGCAGCCTATTCTTTCTGGGGTGCAGTCTTTATGTCACAGAGGTTTCACTACTCCACTCTTTTATTCTGCCAGCTTCACCAGTACGTGGGAAGAATCCTCTATTTTCTTATATTATTTTTTCTATATTAAAGCCTAATCAATTTAAATGGAAATTCAATTGCATGCATTCCATTTAAATGACTGGCCTTTGTGTGGGAGGAGGGACTACCTGAATGGTTCCAGCAGAAGGGCTGAAAGTTTAGGAAGGTTTCTGATTTGTAATACTATGATATTCCACTTTAGTAATTAAAAATTCTGATTACAGCAATAATTACAATATTCTTACAGAAGGATCTCTATTCTAAGTGACAACCAGGCAACAGAAATGTTTATGCAGTGTTATATGAGGCAGAAACATACAGGCATAAACGTACAGATATTACTACACCTAGGGTGAATTCTGGTAAGTCCATTGAGAGAATGCATTTGCCGTTTTTTTGTTAAAAAAAAAAAAAAAAAAAAAAGACCTACAATGTGGAACAATTAGTTTTCCACAAAAGGTGAACAGTTGTAGAGCACTGTAAATGTAGCTTAAAAATTACTATGCGTTTGCAGGAGCCAAGTCTAACAGAAATTACAGCATTATTCATATTTTAGAGTTCTTGTTTCCATCAAAAATGAGTTTCTGAACAACACATTTACACTGTTTCTGCAATATATTCTTTCTTCCTAGGTTATACTAGTTAAAAGAAAAAAAAGACACCTTAAACTAACTAGCAGATACATTTCCCATATTTTACAATGCTGGTACAGCTACAGCTGGTAGCACTGTCTGTTTACTTATGAGTTCATCAAACTTTAACCGTTCAGACTAAAACTTTCCACTTCTGGTATCTGTCTTAGTCTCATTTTTTTGACCGAAGTATTTCATCCAAGAATGAGTCTGAAGGAAAACGAGAGGGGAGAAGCGTATTATTTTTTTCCCATGCATCAAATACTGTGATAAATTTTATTCAAAATATATGTGCCTGTTTTATTTTAATGAGTGAAATGAAGTCAGCCAGGAAAGTGGTTTTTCATCAAGAATGCATCCTCTGCCTTTTATATGGCAATCTACCCAAATATAGCCAGGCCACAAGGCTTTGAAAAAAATACTGATAATCATACTTTGTACACGTTCAGTCAAAACTTGTTAAAGTTTTGCAGCTAAACTACTGGAACAATCTGTTTACAAGGAGCGTGTTCCACATCTGAGGCTAACAGGCTGAGAAGTTTTCCAGCAATTACTGGTACGTGCTCCTGCGGTCTGCGTTAGGGGCAGGCACTGGAAATGAAAGCAAGACATCTCTCTCTTCTGCTCTTAATAACCCTTGAGCCTCTTGCAGGCAGCATGGACAAAGCAAGGAAGCAGCCTAATAACACACACCTGTACCTAAAATGCATGGAATACTTTGGAAAAATTTGGATAAATCTTGAGACTGGGATTCAAGAGGTGAGACTGGATGAGCAAGTCAGCTGAAGAAGGAACCGAGAAGAAGAAAGTGAAACTGGAGAGAAGCTGGGGAACTTAAGTAGAAGAAGGATGGACCAGAGGCAGAAGAGATGGGGAGAAGAGATGGAAAATATTGGACAAGGTATTAAGAAAGCGAGAAGTGGGACTGAGCAAGAAAATACTGAGGGACAGCTTCTGCCAGGGGGAAGGGGCAGATATGGGCTGTATTTGGAGGAAAGGCAGAAACACCTGTGGTGAGAAAAAACCCGTGAACACCACAGCAAAGCATTTTCATTGCCCTGTAGTACTAGCAGAGGGGAAATTCCTTCTACCATTGGCTCAACTGCAATGGTCTGATCAGTCCTGTGAATTGTGATGTATCACACGATGGCATTCTAGTTTTGAAGGCTTTTTTGGTTTTGTTCTATAGTTACATACAGTAAGTCACAGGACATTAAAAGAATGTTTAACCTCAACCTAGAAGAGATTGTCCATACAATTACTATATAATTTGGCTCTTTTTGCCTGTGAGGTCCATTCTCAACTATAGAATTACATACTATTTTTTCCATATGATCTATGACTCATTCAGTGTGAGGAATGGACTTCCTCTGGGGATGAATCGGGAATGTTTCGTTAGAAGAGTTATTTATATAATCTCTGTCTCATTCACTGTAGAGCTAGTAGGTATCCAATGGACATGTAGAATAAGGAGCATTAAAGATATTCTGCAGTTTCTGGAACTAGCTATTCTACCAGTTTTGGGGGAAAAAAATGTCACCTGTCATGCAATTTACCTAATCCAATCCTTTCTCAGATTGTAAACTACATACTTTCCGTTTTGGAGGTCTGACTGAAAACCTCTGGATCTGATTTGCAGATGAGATGTCAAATCATAATTACAGTTTTGCCCAATGCAAATTTTGCTTTCACTATTGTCAAGTAAAAATATGATACTGAACAAGGAAAAAAAAAAAACAATCCAAATTACTCAACATGGGGCATTAAATTATCGAACACTTCTTGAACATCTCAGCTCCCTTTCTTACAATAGAGATTAGATCTTGCTGTCACACAGCAGCTTTGTGAATGTTAAGTCAAACACTGCAGTAATAGTACCAACTACTAGTCCTTAAAGAAGCCATTTTTTCTCATCTTCTGCAAGGAGCATTTTTAAGGCAGGGAGCCAAAGGCTGAATAATAAAGAGAATAACATTGAGTAGTGTACTACTAATAACTAAGCTATTGATCTATGCAGGGACCCTGGGGCAAAATAATATATCACCAGGTAATTAAATAATTTTCTTAACACACAAGAATTACCATAGGATTGTTGACAAAACTCTAGTTCTAAAGCCTCTAAACCTTCGTGCTTTGTCACATTAAGAGAGCCTTTTTAATGCACTTTGCTGCTCAAAGTAAAACTACACACCATCACAAAAAATTGTCAAAGTACCCCGAACTGAGGTCTCAAAACAGCCGTCAAGATAATTAGTATCCTTGCTATCTTTTACAAATGATAACGCAAACAGAAATACAGAAAAAGAAAATAGTACATTGCTTGGCTGGGAATGTTCCTGAGTGTTGAAGCCAAAAACCAAAGACAGTTTGCAGAACGAGGCAGGGGATGTTTCCCCAGCTTCTTCCCCCTACGGATCACCCACCCACTGCCGTGACAGATATAAAATATACAGAATTGACTTTTCCACAAATGGAAGTCAAGAGTTTGAAGACAAACAGCCTTACCAACCTATCACTAGAAAGAAACTCTGTTTTATTAATTACACTTGCGTGTCTCTACATGTGCAATATGCTGCCCACAAAGGTGTCATTTCTGGACAAACACACAGCACGCTTGATGAAGTACTAGCAAAGATGAGACAGAGCACCACAGCCTGATTAATTTTTTTTGCTTTTTTAATATCATCAATGCTTTAATTATTTCTGGGTTTTGCATTGCTCTGTATGCAGTTAGCTCTTAACTTACCATATGCAAAAGTCTCATTTAACCGTTCCGGGCACCACAGGGCATGTAGTGCCAACTTCCATTTCCACCACTTCTAGGGGACAGGGTTTGGACCAACACAACTATTCTGTGGTTAAGCAAAAGAACACATGCTTGCTAGAGGTAATCTTACATTTGTTTCCTAACTTTCTACATGAGTTTTGGCCATTTGCTGTTTTCAAGCCCTGCTTAAAAATCTAAAATTAAAAAAACCCCACAAACCTAAAAAAATCTAGCAATGGCATTGCTAACAGATCACTTCTGCCAAAGTTAAGCTAAGGGTGCTGAAGGAGCTTCTCCTACACGTCTGTCTTCCTCCACTCACCTGAACCAGTGCAGGAGAGGATTGGGATTGTACTGGTGGGTACTTTCACTGCAAGTTCCTATAGTCATGTAATTTATGTTCTTTCCCTGCTATCTGGCTTGAAAATGCATCTTAAACTTGTTCATTGTTATCAGCAGTACCGAACTAATCTCCTAAAAATATCAGGAAAAAAATTACTCCCTTCATGCACCAAAGCAGATGCTGACATCTGCCAGTAGATGTTTTCTATACCTGTAATTAATGGGAATAGTTAACAAATGTCCACAAAAAACATTTTAAAAATATTATTCCTAAATTAATTCAAGGGATTTCCCCTGATCAAAGTTTCTAGACATCTGCAGCTTCTTCTACTTCAAAAACCTGGATGCAATTAAACTAACATATGAATAAAAAGCAACTTCTTGTTCAAATTAGAAGAGTGTTGAATAATTATGCACCGGAATTTCATACAAAGACTTTTCTCAATATGCATTGACAAAAAAAACAAAGACAAGCTGGAATGCCTTAAAATATCTCCCACAACACTTGTCTATATCGATAAATGACAACTACTCAAATTTACAGTACCCTATTAAACAAATCTACAAATATGTCAGGAATGCAACCGTCTGGTTGCAACTCTGAAGTCACAATTTTCCTTGATTAGTTTCCTCTTTAAAACTTGGCACAGAGGTTATGTCTGAACAATAACCAGGCAGTGCATCTAAATCACCCTGCAGTCATGTTTTATTGCAGAACAAAAAAAAAGGGCTTCACTTCGACAAGCATCTGAATGAAGTTTCTGAATCACTCCACAATATTTTAAGTGCTAATGCTGCTATTCAAAACTGATGAAGTGATCGGATAACTGTGGATCTTTTCCCCCCTTTCCTCTCCTCTGTGACATATGCATTCCATTTACTCTAAGAATTAGAAAGGTAACCTCTCAGACAATTTCAATTGCTACATGAAACCTACCATTCATAGTTCACCGCGAAGTGAGGAACATATTTTAGCCAACTGATATGCATTTTGGTTTTGATTTTGAGGCACTTAGATGAATTATTTACATTTTTATATCATGCTATTACTACACATAAATGAGGGTCTGAATGTTCAGCTATTCTTACTCACAAATTCACTCAACTTCAACCAGTACATAGACTTCTCCAACTTCATTATGCAACCCATTTAACCGGCTCAGAACTTCAAAATAAACCTCACAGATTAAAAATGCTGCTCAATGCTTCCTGCAGTGTCGTAAAATACTGAGGTACTACTGTTAACCATGCCTTCTGAAGTACTTCTGTACATTTAAAAAAAAAAAAAAAAAATCAAGAAAATATGTATTGGGAAGTTAACAAAGCCTCTGGAAAATTCAGCTCCCAGAGCACTCAAGTGAAAACCCAAACATACTAATGGTGCTAAATGTGTATGAATCGGCTAACTCTTATGCTAAAATATGGAAACTCTACCATGTATAAACACCAAGAACAGACAAAGAGAATTCCCTAAGATATTTTGAAGCAATAACATGAAACACAAGAAAGAAGTTGAAAACTTAGGTTGAACAATGCAAGGATTATTTGGACATTTTTACAAGAGGAGGGATTTTTACATGGAGAGAACTTGAACAATGGTACATTGTTGTGAGCTATATTCATAATGGTTTGAGATACTTCATATTTAACGTAAGTTATGTATGGCCACTGCTTCAAAAGCAATACTACTGTCTACAGAGTAAACATAATTGCAGTCAGCATAGGCCCTCGCTACAGATTTTCCAAATTTATGGTAGGAATCCCACTTCTTCCATAACATTTGAGTGGAAAACAGGGATGAAAGAGGTTGGTGCCATTCATTAAAGATCAGAACTCAAACTAGAAGCGTGTCACAAAATGCCTCAAAAGGTTGTTCTGCATGACACAAGGCAGAGTTAAGATGGTTTAATTGACTAATTACGGCAATGTTGGCATTTCTTGCCTTAAAAAAAAAACAACCTCTACATGTAAACTGAACATTTAAATTTCTTACTGTGTCTTTCTGATAATGCCCTTGCACATTTTTATCACTGATACATACTCCCAACCTTTATTTTCCAGTGGAGTATTTCTGTTTTATTGCCTTAAGGTGTTTATTTTATCCTAGGCTCTACTATATTTTATTTATATCTTATTAAATTGTCTTTGGAGAAAGGCAGAAATCTCATCATTTCTGTATAATGCAGAGAGTCATCATAAACACATTACAGATCCCACAGGTCACTTCTCCCTGACCTGGAGAATATAGGCTATGATTGTAGCCATTACCAAATTTTTACCTGCACCTATCTTTTTGGTCTGTATTTTTATAGTTCTTGGCACAACAAGGCATTAGAGCAAGACTCTTGGACTCCTACATGCTGAATTAGTTTTAAATAACTTAATTTTATTGATCACAGTAAGTAATTGAGTTTTCAATTAAAAACCATAAGCCTCTAGACATCAAAATTTTCTGAATTGTGCAATTTCGGCCTTATTATGACCATTTCAGTAGATTAGTAAGTAATTAGTAAGTAATTAACCTAGTAATAATTAATTTGTGTAAAACAGCTAACTTTGTGTTCTGTTACTGCCACAAGTACAGAGCACACTTGTGGAATAAAACTCTTTGAGAGAGCTTCTAAAGTTACCCCGGCATATTTTTCCTAAAGATTTAAGGCAGATAGTTTCCCATAATTATTTAAGTTCTAATAAGAACGACATAATGCAAAATATTTTCCAATGCAGGGTTCTCAGTTGTTGAAGGGGATGTCATAAAGCCACAGTGCAGAGATGCCGAGCAAACAGCTGTGGTCCAAGAGCTTTATCAAAGATGTCTCTATGTGACTCTTCTGTATACAAGGGACAATTGATCAAACGACATAGGACATTTTATGAGCGGTATCTCTGTGCCAGTGCCTGGTAAGTTAAGCCCATTTTAGTGGCAACACATTCTGAATTAATATTTATAAAATCCAGCTGCAAATATCAACAGTCAAAGAAAGGACAGTACAACCCAAAGTAATGTAAGCTTTTAATAAGTTTCCTATACACCCACGGAATGTCAGACTACCAAACGTACATACAATCCCACAGTGTTTGCAGGGAAAATTCCTCACATAGAGTCAAGGTTAAATTTCCTCAGGAAAAGATATGTCATCATAACCCCACTTTGCCACTTATGTCAAACACCTACTCTACACAAATCTCAAAATGAGAATAAATAAACCACACAGTAGCTCTTTGGGAATAAGAAGGGGCTTTTCAGTTTAAAAAAAAAAAGTTCTCTTGAAAATACATAGTCTTCTATTTGTCTTTACCTCAGTATTTGAGCATCCCAACTATATTAAAGAGTGCACACACCCTTGCAGCACCCCATATCACTTCTGAAAAGACCTGTCTGGGAACTACATTTTCTGTTCCATACAAAATTCAACATTTCCACTTCTACCTTTGTAAAAACTCGAAATGTTGGAAATGTTTCATTTTATATAGAGTGGAAAACTTTCAAAAACACTTGGGCAGAATGCCAGCAAGCTGGTGAAATGGCCCAAGATCCCAGGTGCCAAGGGAGCCTGCCAATGCCTACCTATGTGCTCAGGTGACAGAGAAGCACATCAGTTTTTAATGGGCTCAACACATTCCTGCAGAACATTTCAATTCTATTTAATTAGGGTTCTGCATCCAAAAAAGCCTTCCAACGGAAAAGTTTTAACTCACACCAGTCAAAAGTAGTATCATCATCATTAATATTCTTTAGGAAATTAAATATATTAATTTATCCCATCATGATAGAGCTGCGGATTGGCCCTGAGCCCTTTTCCTTACCTCATCTCTTCAACTGTAAAACCTCTTTCCGTTTCCAAAACTGTCTATTCAGATACTTTGCATTCCCTGCTGAGGTGCCATTCTCAAGTGCTCTGCACACAGGAGCACAGATCCAAGTGGAGAACTCTTATTCAGAACCAAAAGCTGGATTTTCTATAGCTGTCCTACCAGAATAATAGTATGCACAGCTGAAGAGTCAGCATAAGAAAGTAAAAGTAAACATTGTTTTCTTATCCTATCTAAATACTTCTCCAAAACACAACTGACTTCTTGCTAAGTAGCAGTCACATAAAATACTGGGAAAGGTAACACAGTCTAACTGGAGACATGAGCGTAATCCATATGAACCAGTGGGCAAGCTAGCAACTATGAATGAAACTGGACAAGCTCAGCAAAACTTCATCCATAAATATCTCACTGGGCTCTCAGCAATTAAGTCTGTCATAGATTTTTAGCTTGTTTTTTGCAGTTTCGTATACAAGTAAAGGTATAAACTTGGTCAAAAACATACCTCAATCCATAGCTAAAGACAATTTAGATTTTATATCCATTTTGCATTGCTCTTCATGGTAAAACTCATATATGAATTTCTCTGCTTATTTTTTCATATTCCTTGCTGCACTGTAACGGAATCACTACAACAGTCGCTATTTTGTTTTACAGGTTCTCTAACCAGAGCATTTAGGTGGTCATGATTACTATATGACTTCAGACTCAACTGTACTGGTGCAATTTGGAAAGCGGGAACTGCAGAAGAGGAGCGGTAAGAAGCCGTCAGGGTAAGCGGGGCCTTCCGGCCTGAACTCACCACCACAGTCAACATAGAATCACAGAATGGTTTGGGTTGGAAGGACCTATAAAAGTCACCTAGTCCAACCCCCCTGCAATGAGCAGGGGACACCTTCCACTAGACCAGGTGGCTCAAAGCCCTGTTGAACCTGACCTTCAATGTTTCCCAGGATGGGGCATCTACCACCTCTCTGGGCAATGTGTCTCACCACCCTCATCATAAAAAATGTCTTCCCTATGTCCAATTTAAACCTACATGCTTTTAGTTTAAAATGGTTCCCCTTCTCCTGACACCACAGACCCTGGTTAAAAAGTCTCTCTCCATCCTTCTTACAAGCCCCCGTTAAGTACCGAAAGGCTGCAATAAGGCTTCTGCACATTAAGGACAGGGATATGCTAAGACCTAATGTCTTTACCAATAAGCCATAGTTCACCGTACGTCTTACAAAAAATAAAGTAAATCAGATATAAAATAGACTTTAAAAAGGGGCAATCTGTATCACCAAATTGACACTGCAAAACAAGTAGGCTTGAATGTCCAGAACCCTGAAAGCTTCCTTTACACTGCCCAAGCAACCCTCAGCCTGAAGTTCATTTACAAATACATTCTCACGCATTCAGACACTCAGGAAGAGCTAGTGACTTGGCAATGCTTCAGACAATTAATGACAAAAAGTGCTCAAACAAATGTTCCATTTGAGTTGCTTCCTTTTTTTCTGGTTACAATCAACGCAAACGAGTTTGCATTCAAATTCTGCTTTCCCCACACACCCCTACAATTCTCTTTCCTTTAATGCAGGGGGAAGTAAGGAAGATCTACTGATCACTCCCCCAGTGTGGAGGAATACAGACTACATTTGAAGAATCCCACTGCACTGCAGACAGCTTATGGTTTCGGGAAGATGCGTCAGCGCTGTTTGTGTGTAAAGGACAGACGTTTGCTGCCTGGTTCCTGCTGCAGGAGGTGACAGCAGCTGAGGTGAGCACCCACAAAGCCAACACGCAAGGTGCTGAAGAGGGGAAGCCGCTTGTACAATAAGAAAATAGGTTTTAACGACCTGTAGAAACACTTGAACAAATACAAGCACTTCCGAGGTTCTCCCCTAACCAAAACCCACAAGTTTAACTTTTCTGAATCAAGCTGTCAGTCATGTAAAATGAGTTCAGCTATTAATGAAAAAACAATAAACGTACAATAATGAGGAAATGACCTAATGGACCAAGGCAGATTGACTTAATTTGTTATTAATTAACTGCCCTTAGGAGAAACTGTAGAGGGAGTGGCTAAACTCCAGGATAACCGTTAACAGAATACTTTCCTCCGAATAAATGAGATTTTCATTTTTGGTATGCTACAGGAAGAATTAAAAAAGAAAAAGAACAAGAAAGAAAAAGATACTATTCTCTGTATGCTGGCAGGACCACTGGTACATGTCACTGCCGATAAATTAAATTAAAGCCCACGCGCAGAAGCATTTAATCAGGAAGAACAAGCAAACAAAGTGAAACACTATCGGCCTTGTTTTGCTCTCATCCTGGCCTTTATACTAAAACTGTTCTTAAAAACTTCTTTTTTATAATTATATTAATTACCACATTCTAGGGAGGAAAAAAAACCCTGAATAGCAATTACAGCTTCTCCAAGTGTGAGAGAAATGTTATTAAATAAAAAATATCACTATGTAGAGTTCCATGCCTAGGAGGAGCCGCATCATCTACAATTTCTCTTGGTTATTAAAATCTCCTGTAATATAAATGATGATTTCTCAATAACTGGGTTTATACATGCAACAATGGCAAAGATGCAGCAATGGTAGGTTCACCTATTTTTTCCTCTTCATCTATTGAAGTCTTCCGTTTGAACAGCAGTTTCTAAAATTAACGTGAAATATTTTCACTCCTGTTCCCCTACTACCAAAAGAAATTTGCCGATGGCCAGACCATTCATCATACTGACCTGCATGTCTTGCCACTGTCTAATTCACAAGCTCACAGCCCTCTTCTCTCCAGACCACCTGTCATTCTCAACAAATTTCCCCTACAAACCTTCCTCCTCCATAACTTCAGCCATCTGGGATTGCTTCTTTCTTCCACCTCATTTCTAACTTGTCACCTCTCACCCCTCGCTCCCTGAAAAGAGATCTTTCCTGGAAACGATTTTGTTACATTTCTTAGGTCAGGCAGAATACTGTCCAACTTTTTGCCTTGATGCAGTAAGGGGGGAAATAAAGACTGGGGCATTTGTGTATCGCTTGGATACCAGTGAGCAAATTCAGCACAGAAAACTTTCCAAATTAATGCCCTGCACTAAGTTCATTTCCCATTTCCTTCAAAAAACAGCAAGCGTTTTTCAAAAGAGCAATTTGTACCAGAGACGATTCTCAGAGGCTCAAACTAGCCCTTTCATATTTTCCATTTCAGACAAATACACTAAAACTTTCTTGACATCAAGTCTCTTCAGTCTCCATCAATGGACTTTATTCATACATAAAGCAAATGTAATAACTGCTACACTAAAAGGCAAAAAGGCGCTCATCTAATTTGCTTAGGTCGTGTTTTTGTTACCCTGATCATATGTTCTGTTGCTACATCTCCGCTACGCAGGCTTCCACCAAACGAAACAGGATTCCTAAGAGGCAGAAGAATCAGATGTGCACCCACCCAGGAAAATACGTCCTGTTGTGTCAACATATTGAGACCACTCGTGAACATCCTGCTTATAATATTCAAATATGAGCTTCTTCAAGTTCGCAACGTTAAGTTGGATTAGTAGCCCAAATAAGATGCAAGTATTAGGAAGAGATTCTTTAGGAAATACTAAAATGACACAGCCAGAAACTGAAATTTTTAGCAGGATGAAAATTGCTTGGGGGGAGAAACAGCAAAACCTCACTAGCCTCCCACATAGAATGGGAGACAGCCCCAGAGCAGAGAGCTACACCCAGCCAAACGTTTTTGAATGAAGTAATAGCAGAGTAAGTTTCATTTAAAAATTAACACAGAACAGATTTTCTCTCCAATAAACCAGGAAGCCAAAATCAAAGCATGCAGAGCTTGAATGCTGGTAAAAGCAGCATCTGTCACAGAATGCCCACAGCACCCTGGGAAGATACTGGAGTGATCCAGGCTACTGGGTGCTGGCTCTAAATGCTATTTAGAGCATGACCGGCACTCCCAGAAGGACAGCCTTATCTAATGGGATTGAGAAGTAGGGAGTCTTCATAACAAGCTCTACCCCAGCTCCATTTTTCCATTTCTTACATGGAAAAATACTAAACTTGTCTGTGACTCAGTTTCTCCCTCTATCAAGTTAGAATTGTACGTATTGGTAGGTTTAGTGAATGCTTAAAATCCTTGAAGGCATGGTATTAGGTAACTATAACGTTATGCATCTACTTTTAGTATTCCCCAAGACACTTTAAAAGAAGTTCACAAAAAATTTCATTAAATTAATAAAAAGCAATGCTCAACTTAACTTCTTGACTATGTGAACGTTTAGCATCCTAGGGAAAACCAATAGCTGTCCAATAAATTAAATATAGGAAAAGCAGACTTACATTTGTGTTGCAGAGTTTATATTGCTTGTAGGCGCCAACGCACACAATTGCTGCAGCCCTTTGAGGCTGGGGCTGGCCCTGGATTGCCTGTGGTGATGCAGCCCCATGATGGTTTGAGTCACTGCTCTGAAACAGGCTTTGCGATACAGGGAACGACGACGACTGATAAACTGAGGGTCCCAGGACTTGATGTCCAGCCTGAGGGCCACCTTCTTCTTGATAAAGACTGCCATGCTGAAGCGGAGGGCTAGCTGCCGGGCTGTAAGCGTTCATGAGACTTGGACTCTGATGGAATACCTGGTTCCTTGATGACTGTCGCTGCCTCCGAAGTTTCTGAGGCTGCTGACCAGTATCAGTTTGTAAAGGTAAAATGTATGGCACTTTTCCATACCCATACTTCCCTGGACCGATAGGATTTCTGTTTCTGCTTCTAAAAACAGAGAAAGAGAGAGAAAACAGTTACTGAATTCATAACTGAAGGAGCAGTTAGATACTTATATGACTGGTTATTTGTCAAAGTTATTCACTGCAAAACAACAGGTAACCAGAAATTTCAATCTATTTTACAGAAAATATGTACAAGCTGTAGTCTTGCTCTGTGTATTGGGAATCTCTCAAGTCGTCTACTGGTTGAACTAAATCCTGGGCCTTCTTCGGCCAAGAGTCACGTGGGAAGTCACTTAGCGTCAACTAGCAAAGGCAAATGGTTAGGTGTGGTATAAAGTAGCAGTTTGGGGGGAGGTGGTTGTTGTTCTTTTAATGCCAAGGACTCTCCTTTAAAATGGAAATTCAGAGAATCAAAGCCGTATATTCCTAAAATTCATAATCATGTTTCTGAGGAGCTTGAGATACATAACAGCAGGAAACCCCTACTGTGGGCTGGAGTAACGACAGAAGAAAATTTGAATTCGGTATGGCAAAGATCATTAAATATTTTGTATCCATTTAAAAGGCCTCCAGTGGTTCTGCTTCATTTGCTACTTAAGAAATAAAGATGGAAACAGAAAAAGGATAAGGAACATCAAAATATTACTGAAAGACCTCTGGAAAAGATGACAAATGCAGGAAAATATTATTATGGTACACAGTTTATTTTCTCTTCTTTGGCCAGCAGATTTCCTCCTTTTTTTTTTTTTTTTTTAAATATACAAAGCCAGGATTAGCAATACATTGAATTAATAAGTCACAAGCCCCCAATTTATTGTCAGGATAAAAGCCCAACTCTCAGCTTACATTACTAAAACACTACACAAGAGCTTGACAGCCCCCAGCACTAATCACAGAAGCTTCAGGTCTGCTCTTTTGCACACAGACCTCTTCTCACTCACTGAAGACCCTGTGTTTTGGGCCATATTACACCCGTATCAGCACTCTCAAACAGCTGGTACAGCCTGGAGGATAGTTTTGCCCTCTGCACACTCACAGCAACACAATGGACGCAGTCTAGAAACTCAGCTTCAAATTACAAGTGAAAAATCACAAAATGGATAATACCACATTTGGATTATACCATCCAAGAGGGTTAATCCTGGAATTTTATCTGCAAGCAATAGGCTCATTTACATTTGCTTTTCTTGTCATCCTGTACAGCTCAACACTGCACCCGGCCTTGATTTCTAATGCTTCAGTCTGAAGAATAAGTTGGCAAAAAAGATTTCTTCCAGTTCGGACCAGTGTGTGAATACAGCTGTTTTGGGTAACCTTTGCAGCTCAGGAAGGGAGACACCATTAAAAGAAGGTCATTTTCTTTCTGTCCATAAAATATATTTATATTTTTTAATACATATAAAATAGACTTGAACCACAGTGAAAACCACATAAACTTACATACTTATTTTCTAAGAACTGAAGTGTTACAGATGTCAGACAGCTACCAGATCAAAGAAACTTTTCTTTAGGTTTGTTTTGTCTTTTGTTTGTTTTCTTCCCAAGTCTTATATTCTCTCAAGACTCTTGTTGCGTGGGAACCTTGGAAGTCATTTACTTAACATTCTAGCTTTATGGCCACGTGGGGCTTTTAATCAATCTTCCTGGCTCAAGGATGTGTGAACAAGAGTGTTGATTTACCCTGGCAGATAAGCAACCAGCACTCTTGAGATGTTTATACCCGTTAATCTGCTCTGTGACCGTGATGGTCACTGTTGAGGTAGGGTTTTGGTAGTTACAGTAAAGTAGTATAAGGCATTAAGGAAGGAAAAAAAAAGGTTCCTGTAAGTGGACAGGAGAGGAAAGAGAGAAATTATGAACAGGAATTATTTCAGAAGTTGACACTACAACTACCTTGATTTAAATGAGCACAGTTTTGTGCTGTGTTTGTTGTTCTTTTTTTTTTTAATGGGCAAATAAATTGATTCCCCCTATGTTGCCATTATTTTTAATTTTTAACATAACTCTTCATTTCTGAGCAAGAGGAAAACAAACAAACAAAATTTTTCTTGAGATTTCTAGTCCTATTTTGCACTCTGAAAACATTTTGGTATCATAGCTCTCATGAAGCATCTTAGATTTTGGAGCAAATTGGTTCACCTGGGAAAACAGATACAACTTATTGTTACTTGCTCCAATCTCTCATGATTCTTACAGACAGCTGTTTTCTTCTCAACCTGACCACACCAAATTTGAAGTGTCTGAGATACAAACCTTGGCAACAACTCCTGGCATTGAGACAGTTACCGCTTCATTGCGGGGAGCACAGACTGCATGGGGTGGTTTGCAGGTGTGGACAGAGGGTGGCAGGTCTGCTGAAATTAGCCTTTGGAATTTATCATCTACAGTCAGGTTGCTTACATTATTCATCAACAGGAGGACAAAGCTGCTAATAATTCAGCAATAAGCCATGTGCAGATTAGTGGAATGGTAGGAATATGCCTCTGTTGCAGCCTTCTGAATACCAAATTCTTTGCAGCAACAAGCACTAGACTCTTCCAGAGAGGAACCCCTAGATGCATCATCTGACCCACCTCGAAGAACTGCTGACTGACAAACAAGGAGAGGTCACGCAAAAGGTCAAAAACAAGACCAATGTTTGACTGTTAATCTCCAGTTTGGGGTCATGAATCAGAACTGAAAAGAACTGAAGGACTTTTCCCTTCATGAAGGACATGTAAGAAATGGTGACGCAAATTAGGACTCTTCAGCCTGGGAAAAATTATGAAATGGGCATATAATAGTCTTAAACATAGACTGACTAGTAACTGAAAGAAGGACCCATAGTTGAAGGCAGCAAGTGTCCAAAAGCTGCTGGAACCTCAAATTATTCACAAAGATTAGAAAAACTTAATTTTGAAGGAAGACAGACTTCTTTCCTGTAAAATGGTTGATTGCTGCAACACACATAGAACACCACTGCCTAAGAAGTGAAAGCAGTAACAACATTCTTGGTGTTAGTTCCTGTCTCATCTTCACTTTTTCCTACACTGTAACTTGGAAGTGTTGCTTGAGTCCCCACTGATGAAGAAATGAGGCACCACTTCTGGTAGCCCAAGTTTCCAGCACTCTGGCTGCATCAAGCTCATCAGGGGCGAGTCCTCTCCTTTGCCTCTTCCCCCATAATGGTTTGGGCCAGAATAACCCAAGACATTGCCCTGTGTCAAGTTTCAATTTGCTCAGGTTGTGCAGTAATTCTGACCTGGAATTTTCATGGGAACACACTTCCTCTGAAAAGGAAGGTTAACTTTTTGTAGCCGGGAACATCACATTTCTTTCAACACACAAACTTCTGGAAACTAAGTGTAACGCACAACCTCTAATTAACAACATCTTTATCAGTGTTCATGTGTTCATTTGAACCAATATTGCCTGGACAGAAACTATTCTGAACACTCTCTGTTTTGCCTTAAAGCATCTTTCATTCACACTTGGAAACATCCTTACAAATTAGGAATGCCGTTTGTTGCAATGTAATAAAGAAGCCTGTACAGATAGCTTGGTGGTAATTAGATTTTATATTTTTTAGGGAGTGTCAGGCAAAATTTATGATATCATGCAGCAACAAGGGAGAGAGTGTTATGTAGGTCCATACACAATGAGAAAACAACAGGGAAAAGGGAATCAGGGAAAGGAAAGGGGGAGGAAAATCAGACAAAATCTACCACCAACTTAATAATCAGAATTAAACTAACCTTGCTGACACTGTTTGCTTTATGCTAAATCAACGCAGCTTTGATGTGCTGGTAGAAGATGGAAGTAGGTCACACCCTAATGGCTTGTTGGGAGTTTCCAGTTGCCAGCAGGACTTATTCCTTACCTGTCATTCATTACGATTACCTGTACTACCTATATTGTAAGCCTCATAACCCAATTAACAGCACACCCCTAAGCCTTGTGTCTAATTAGTCAGACCTAAGCTAGAGTGAGATTTTACAGCATTAGATCTTACATATCCAGGTATGCTAAAAACCAAGTCATCCTTCTTAATGTTTAAGAAGAGCATTTGAATAGGATGTTGAGTACCTACTGCTACAGGAGTGAAGTTGAATGTATGAAACATGGTCAACAGCTCTCAGACAAACTCTGAAAATCCAATTAGAGCAAGATCTGAGTTTTAGACTCTTGAGTTTTAGACAACTTTAACAAAGCTCTTCCAGCAAGGTGTTAGATTCTGTCTTTAAAAGTCCATGGTTCCACAGCATTCATAGAAATAATTCCAAGAGTCTGGCAGCAGAATAGAGCCCTATATTCCTTCCACCAGGACAATTCCTAAAATAGCTGTATTTAGAAAGGATTCTAATATATTTCCCAAACCTCACTGCACTGACATATTAAGGTTATGACTGCATCAATACAAACTTTTCACGTAGCCTATACGAAAACAGCAATAATGAATAATGCTTAGGCTCCTTCTGATAAACACAGTCCCTGCAGAGCAGATACTGTTTATAGAACTCCAATAGGTATGAGAAGTGAACCACTGGCACTAAGATATCAGCATTATCACGCTCAGAACAGAAGCTGTTAAAACGGCACTCTACTGCCCCATGTAACTACACAATAAATAGCTAAAAATCAAAAGAAACCCAAGTCCCAGAGAGGAGAAAACACCAACTGTTTGAAAAACAGGTGAGAGAAAAAAGAAGCGTGGGATGTCATTCTGCAGGATTACTCAGTGTTCCTTACTTGCGTAAACCCAGTGCTCTTTCTGCACATGCTTGGGCCCTCCAGGAAGCAACCAATTCCCTTCTATGTCAACCTTTTCAGAAGCACTCCCCTTTTCAGCTGAGCCAAATATGACTGTAGTAGCAGAACAGCCATGCTAATTTTCCATTGCCTGTACATTAATGTTCATAGCCGAAGATGTAATAGGTTTGTCAGGTGTACTTCCTCCTCAGGGTCCTTCCAGTCCTTGGATGTGCAGAGACAACTTCGGACTAGGGAGAGCTACGTTCATATGCTACATCTGTTTCGTTTAGAGAAAAGTTCCTCCTCCGAGATCAGCCAGATCAGCTCAGGTAGAGAGACAACCTGCTCCCAGGTTTCCCATATGCTAGGCCAGTTAATTTTACATGAGGCCTTCTGGCTGCATATCTTTATGTCAGTCAGATTTCTGCCACTGCTGATCCACTCGCATTAATAACATTATTTGATGTAGGCTAAGCATTTTATTTTATTGCTTCTAATAAAAAGCTATCCATCAACAATTGTCTACAATACTTTGCATGGAGAAAGGTCCCAAGAATTCGAAGCAACAGAACAGAATAAGTATCAAAATGGCAAGGATAAGTAAATCTCACCAGCTCCATCACTGTTAGGCTCTCTGGCTAAACTGCGTAGCATATCAAATAAACATTTCAGAATAAAACATTGTTCAGTTCTTTACTGGACTGAAGAAGAGAAGGAGGGAATAAGAAAAGAAGTATTCAGCAATATTTGCAGTCAGTTAGGATGAAGACTGCATGTACTATGGACCAGCCAAGAGGGAAAAAATGCCATCAAGAACAGTTACCATCTCAAGGCAAATAACTGCTTAAGAGAAAAATATAGGTTGAAAAGTAAGTAGCTGCATTAAGTGTTTCATGCCAGACCATAGCCAGTAGACATCTCTGATCTATTGTGTTCATCTCAAGTAGAGGCATAACAGCTGCTTAATGCAGATCTGGCAATCTTCTTTCTTTGGGCATAATTCTCATAAATACACACACCTCCCTGATTGTTCAGACAAATCTGTTTAGCACTTCGATAACAAAAACGATGGGCTCCTTTAAACTTAAGCCAATCTAAATATATTCTTGAATTCAAAAATACATTTGCCCAGACAAGTATGAAAATCAGGTTTTGTGCTATTACTGTAAGGACTGTAGCAAACATTTTAAAATAATTATTATTAGCTAGTATTCTTATTGGTCTAACTATTAACAATTTCTCTCATGCTGAGGATAAGTAGGCTGAGAATAGTGAGAACTGGCCCCACGCAGCACACTGAGTGACAAGAAGGAATTTTGTTGTAGTAGCTTTTTCTAATTTTAGCCATAAGCATACATGTGCCTTGGTTGGCAAATAAATGCATTATCACAGCCTCATAGAGTTTACGCTAAAAACAATGCTTTGAACTTCAAGTGTTCTTGAGGTTCGCTAAGAATGAAGTACTTTCGGAGCTGGTGGGTTGGTTATTTATATTGAATGGAAGCCTTCTTTGAACCAAGGATATGCAGCGTCTTTAAAATACACAAGTAAGATTACAGATTTCCTGGGCCTCCACCTGTTCTCTTAAGTGCTCTTTACAAAGCCTCTCTCCAACACACCTTTTCATTTTTTCCCTTTTTTTCATCACTTCCTTGCTCCTCACATTTCTCCCGCCGTTCTCTAAACAGAGGTTCCCTGGCTCACTTCCAGCTGAAGCATAACTCCTTTTCTTTCTCTTCTGATGTCAGACAGAGTAAAGAATGTATTTTACATGAGCTTTGCAGTATTTCATTCAACTTATCTCCTAGTATCAAAATACTTCTTCTCTTGTAAACAAAAAACTGCATGGTTGAACATTATCAAAAACTCTCATTTACAACACCACGGAAGACTTGTTGTCCTACTGTTGGAATCTTTTCTTAGAATGAACCCAAAGAAACTCCCAACGTCCCTCAGTTTCAATTCACAACCTTTGACTCTGTTTCTCAAGGAGTAATGTAATGTTCAGGGAAGGTAACAGCCTTCAGCCACCAATTTCACCAGGGATGAGGAGGAAAAACTGCACAACAATTGCGCACTTTGTGATATTTTTTTTTCCAGAATTTTCTCTTGTCTATTGGTAGAAATTATTTTGCAAGCAGAGGAAGACAGTTATCTTACCTGTAAGCCCAGCCACAACCACCACCGCAACGAAAGACAACAGAATCACATCACAGAGCATTTGGATAGATGTCAAACCAATGCTTAGCACTTTCTTTTAATTTTGTTGAGAGTTTGGTTGAGTTTGAAGCTTTTTTCAAAATCTTCAGAGACTTGCTTTACCAGGAATCCTGACCTGGAATTAACAGGTAAGTCTTCTAATATGCTAAGGAAACTCATCTCATCAG
Organism: Anarhynchus alexandrinus; assembly: GCA_008711295.1. Lineage (NCBI taxonomy): Eukaryota > Metazoa > Chordata > Aves > Charadriiformes > Charadriidae > Anarhynchus > Anarhynchus alexandrinus. The sequence goes on along the minus strand of VUYV01000008.1, from coordinate 7,129,919 downwards.
CGAGCTTGGTCTAACTGCACATGGAGCCCGATGCTGGTGCCCCCTGGGTGCCCAGGAACCAAGCATTCTTCAGGTTCTTGCCTATTTTTCTCACTTGGGAACTAAGCAGTTGCCTATAATCTAATCTCTGAAATGTTGCTGGCTGTATTTTTGTCCTGCCAACACAGCAATCAATCCACAGCTAGCACTACTCAAGCTGAACAGTAATCTATCTTCAGAAACAGAGGCTCTATGTGCAAAACAAAAAAGGGAGAAAAGACCGAAGAAAGAGTACGAATATGATTTATAGCTTTATCTCCCCAATATTCCACATTACACATCACTGCAAAATGCATTTGTGCTTTTGCATTGTAGTTATTAATTTATACTTAAAAAATGCTCCAAAAGTTCATTTATTTGATTCCCACTAGAAATTTAGTTCTAAAGGAGATCAGTCCCCTTAGATCCTTCTCAAAGCTCTTTAGCTTAAATTTAAGTCCTACTGCCCATCACGGTTTTAACAGGACTATACACATGCTTAAGTGAGCAGGCCAAATCCTCTTTAACTAAATCAATTACATATATTGTAACTTAATTAAATCTATTTCTGTGGACAAGTATACCAAGATTTAACCTAATAGTCCAGATCATAGCAAGATATCTATTTAGCAACATCACATTACTCTAATGGACAACTTTTAAAGGATACTACCCATTTACATACAGTTCAAGTACTTAATATAGTTACAGTTGCCTTGATTTTGTTTCTGAAGAACTGAAAGTGACTTAGTAGCTATTCCTGTCAGCAATGAAGCTATTGAAATATCACTCTGATATTTAAAATGTAATTAAGAAAAAAATAAAGGGAGACCAAAAAGTCTTTGCAGACACAAAACTTCAACTTCAAATGGAAAAAACAGGTTCTAATTACGTTGGTTTCTGTTAACAGGTTAGGTACAGGTATATATATTTTTAGTGTACTTCATTATTTTTATTACTCCTAAAATAGTATCCTTAAAATAATTTCAGATATACGTTTTTAGTCCCTGGCACTTCCTCCATAATTCAAGACTGCAACTGGCCTACAGCTGTCCTATTCAATCATTTCTTTTCCAGCCCTCCGACAACTTTTAGTTTTCTTTCATGTTTTATATATTCTTAGGCACACAGTTAACAACGTTTACGTTAAAAAGACTATCCACCATGCATTTTTGGGCCCCTTTTCTTAAGTCACAAAATAAACTGTCTTATCCTGGTCATAACTGCTATCAAGTTTATACCTTGCAGTATTTTAGCAGATTCTTTCACACGAATAACTTTTAACAAAAACAAGTGATTTACTGGTTCTGGGAACATATTTCCATCTACTCAAAAGGGAGAGCTCTCAGCAGTCAGGCTGATTCACATCAAAAGCCACTATGTGTCGCCTCTCAGTACTGTACCACAGCCCTGTGCAGCTCTGCATTCCACGGAGTCACTTTTCACCAGCTCTAAATCAATTTGGAGAAAATCACTTAAACATGAATGGAAGAAGGGAGCCCTTTGACTCTGTTTTATGTTATGAAAATGCACGCCTATCTGCTCACTGACCTAGAAAATAGCCTTAAAGCAGTGAGCAGTTATCTTTGTCAAATGTTTGGTCACGAGAGTTAAACCACACCTTCAGAGAGTGCATCACACATTGGAAAGTGGAGCCATCATCCCAGAGTTCTTTTGCCACATTATAGCATATTATTCACACTACATCAGCACATTTCATTGCAATTAAATCAGTGTAGGCATTCACTGATTTTCATTATCAAGGTAACCAAAACAATGGAACTAACTAGTTTGTTTTACATTTCTGGTAACTTTGGTAACCACACCATGATTTGTGGATATTCACGACTTCCCATGTATCATATATGCATGTGAGTATTAAAACTATCGCGAGCATATTTGACCTAAAAATTTCAACTGCTAGAGGACACAGAGTAACCAACTATACCTAAAAAGCACATCTTCCAAAGGAAAATTGGGTGAATCTTCTCTCATTTCTATATTGTATTAAGGGTGAGAAGTATTTACATTTATCTGAGAGCAGAATTAATGAATAAGGTCACTAAGTAAATTGCCTCTTGGGAACACGTTTAATTAATTGGATTAATATAAGAGAGATACATGTGAACAATGCTAAATGAAATTGTCCATCCTCAGAGATGACCACTAATACCCCAGTCTAGTGTAGCTGCAATATGCCCAGTACAGTAACTTACTATTTTGGCTTTTGCTGATCTCCCAGCAAGTGCTATATAACCTCATTTATGTCACTTTCAACACTGAGATAGGATTCCAGAATTTGAACCCAAATACAACAGCCCTCTTTTCCTACAAGTTGAATAATGCCTCTGATCCCAGGAAATTTAGTAACAAGTCTACAAGTCTTTCCCCTTAGCTTCATCTTTAAGGTTTGACTGAATAATGTAATCATGCAGTTGGCAGGTAAAACAGCAGAAATTCAACGTAAGTAACCACATGGCTGCTGAGATGCACTACAACTGTGACAGGAGCTGTTGTGTTTCTGCCCCTTACTGACCGGGCAGTAATTCATCGGCACAAGGCAGTCTCGCACCTGAGTGAACGCTCGCAGCGTTCTCACCTCCCCGCTCCTCCTTCAGCCAACCCGCCTCAGGAAGGGTTGAAATAAATGTTCAGCAGTAAGATTAAGAAAGCTTCTCGGGTGGCTTGCAATTATAGTATCACCTTAGGTTTTTATTTTTGGTAATACCATTCAAAGCATGCTCAAGGGGCATAATAAAAAGTGATACTAATTAGGTAATAATAAGCAAGACCTAAAGCATATCAGGGGGATTAATAACCAGATGAGAGGTGGGACAGCACAAAGTCAACCTGAGGCCACAGCTACCCCAGCTAGCTATTCATTTTGCCAGGAAATACCTCACGTGGTCTTTATTGCTATTAGAACCTGTTTGGAATTTTATTCAGAAAGAAAATAAACATCTTTCTCATATGGCTTAAAACCCCCCAAGTGCTATCAAAATGAATTCTTTGATTACTACTGCTGCTTTTAGATTTCTGGAAAATTTATCCTCATATAAGGATCAAATCCTCTCCCTCTGTCTTCTCCTGCACACACAACAGCCCCCAACAAGCTTTTACAACCACAGAGGGTTTGGGGTACAATGCACCACATTTTCATTCTATTAGAGAAATAATGAAAGGAGTGATAGCTAAGTACTTGAGCTGGGTTTCATTCCAACTATTAAGAAAAGCAAACACCCATGCCAATAAATATAAAGCCTCAGAACTTGAGAAAATATTACCTTCTTGAACCTGAAGGTCCAGCAATCACACATTTGTCCACCTCTACAAACTGGAACTGAGTAGAACAGGTCACAAAAATTGCATCAGAACATGCAGCTAATGATGCTTAAATTGGTTAAGGAAACAACAACTCAATTGTCCCTTTAAAGGTTAACTGTAGACCTGCCAACCAAGTGACCTACATTTGCCTGGTCAAAGCATCTGTGAGAGAGGGCAAAAGAAATACTTTCAGAAAGGAAGTTCTGTTTTGACATTAAATGATACACTCTTCCTTCCCATTGCTCACAGGCCTCGAGATGCAAACTGACCCTATACAGGGTACAAAGCAGCACAACAGACTTTCATGTCAGCTGCTGGCAGCAGAATAAAGACCACAGAGTCATAGCCGTGGGTAGAAGTTGATGATTTTTGGATTATTTCCTCAGTGCAAACCTTTCCTCTCATTCCTCTTCCAAATATAAAAAGAGCTTTAGGGAACCCCTTTCCTTATTAACATATTTCTTTAAACTTGCACTATTTGAGCAAGCCTGCTTTACTTATTTCATTATTCCGGTGACAAATGTAGTTTTTTCTTTCCGCTCCTAAGAACCACACACAAAGTACGCATTGTGTACAGAAGCGGCCACAGAAGTTTTGCCGCCCTGCCATGGAAGTCCACTCATAGAGAAAGTGAAGGTGGCAGCTGTAACCATTCTAACACTCAGCATGTCTATGTAAAATTGCCGTTTTGTCTTCTCTATCACCACAATAGAGAATTGGAAATGCAACACTCAAAGAATACCAAAACCTGGTCCACAAATGGTATTTCCTTTTGAGATGTGTTTTCTCTCTTAAAGAATATTATCCTTTTGCATCCCCTTATTACATTTCCACATGTTCCTCCTCTAAAGATGTCTAAATGCTTCGATATTTTTTCCACTATCTCCTCATTCCTGTTTGTTCTCACTGTACAGTATGGTCCATGCATTTCATCTGGGTGAAATAAAAAACAAGGCTGTGCTAACAGGAGCTCAACTCTTCAAAGGTGAGAAGAGCTCCCTTCCTTTGCCAGCGGACAACCCAGAGAACCATCAGCTTTCTTCTTCTGTTTCCATCCTCATTCCAGTGGCTAATTTCCTAACACATTTCAATTATGCAACAACTCTACTTACAGCAGTATGAGAAAAAGGGGAGCACTTCAACTTTTTAAATCAGACTTCTAACTGCACTTCTAACCTCAAATCTCTCGCTCGCTCCCCGAGTGTCATGTGCAGCCCTGATTTCTAAAGCCTAATCACATGTGCACTAACTTTCAAAAGCTGAAAATGTGAATATTCTCTTCACAGACAAGTTATGTCAAAATGTATGATATATAAATTATATTTTGAATTTTGCCAGAGAAACTAAACAGTTCTTTGTCAGCTGCCTGGAAGCAGGCAGAGAACTTTTCCACTTGTTGCTAAATGATACAAACATATTTGGCTGCTTTGAAGGACTGCTATGGCTGTCAAAATGTATTTGCCTTGGAAGCCATCCAATTTCATCTTACCATGCTCTCAAATGTTACCTTATCTCAGTCACAAATGTCCATTCCTCTTTTATTGTTTTATGGAAATCTGCTAAAATTATAGCTTTTATATAAAGTACAGTACAGTAAATAGGAAACCCCCCAGAAGTTTTTGCCGACTACATTCTGTGAAAACACAGATGTTATTTTTTTTTAATAGCCTGAAAGCAATTTCCAATATCGCCCACTTAGTGAACGCTGAACACTGTTCTAGAGTATAAAAATCGGGTCTAGAGTAATTTACATTTTTAAATCCATTTTCCATATATCTGATAGGACCAGTAATCTCCTTTGTAAGGAAGGTTTGTATTCTGGGTTTTGTAAATTAAGGAAAACTATCAGGTTTGTCATTCTAATAATTTCATTTTCAAATAACATTTTTTGTTCTCGTTCTGTTTTTACAGTCACCACCAAAGAATCTGAAAGTTATGCAATACAACAGGCTTTAGAGCCACCAGGGACCCTCCTAACACAAGATGGAAATAACTTATTACGCAAATAAGATTAAAACTCTGACCTTGAATCCAGTGTCTTTTGCCAAGGGGCAGTGTGCGTGTGGGTGGAAAATCAACTGTGGTACAGAAGCTTGCACTGTGCTTAGAAAAGCACAAGAATGTTCAAAAGCAAAGGCCTCCATCATACAGGAAAGTGGAGCCACAACAGACATTATGATCATTTTAGTATTTCATACAGTAAGGCATTTATTAGGAAATCACATAGCTTCACTTCTGCACACAGTCAATATTATTTTCTGCTCATTGTCCTCTCGAGTTGCAGCCAGAACTGCAGCGACTGTTTCAAACTGTTCCAGTCTCTCCTGGCCTGCAGAGGCCACCAGAGCAGCAAGGGACAGCCAGCGGAGATGGCCCCCGCAGTGCGGCCAGCGGGGATTCCCTCGGAGACAGAGGGTGCCAAGGGCTGGAGCAAACAGGCTTCGAATGGCTTTGTGCAGATGGTTCAAGGCCAGGCTTCCAGTATTAGTAATAACCCAGCGATGTACTACAACCCGCACCCGTTACCCTGCGCAGCTGAGAACAGAGGCACATTATAGTAAATGATTAAGTAGGAACACAGGAAAAAGAAAATACGACTTTTGTCTCAATGCAGTCATGTTAACGCTGCTAGTAAAAGTCTGCCTCTGGCATTCTCTGAATTTTTATAAGATCATCAGTGCCGTACCAAAGTTATACTCTCCAGGTCTGGGCTATCCATTTGCACAGGTTTGAAAGAAAGACAAAGCAGTGATTAAAGGAAATGGCCAACACCTAGGGAGATCAAATCTGAACAGCTGGTCCTGAAATTTATGCTTCTCTGAGACAAACAGGAGGCTAACAGGTTAATTTCTATTTTCAAATATTCTTTTAGAAGGAGAGAGTTTCTTGCAGGGGCTGAGGATGTCTTTATCACCAGCAACAGAGTCTCCTACTGTCTTATTCCAGTCAGGCTGGAACATTGCCTCAAGGTAACATTCTTTGTTTCTGTTTGGGTCAGCGAGATGTCTTTAAAAAGGGAATTACAGTTGACTGCTTCACCTGAGAATCTTAAAGAAGCAGATGATATGAAGGAGGATNTCCCAGAGAAGAGCTGAGAGGGAAAGAACCAGAGAACTGCTGGAATACATATTCTGAGGAAAGACAGACAGAATAGAGATGTTTCAGGAGCACTCCCTCCCAGGGGTTTTCCATGCCCGTTCTGCTTAGTTTCCAAACTGGAAACACATCTATTTTCCTTTCATACTTAGATATAAAAAAATCTGATAGATTGGTATCTAAGAAGATAAAAAAGTGTTTCTCCAGAAATTGGAGAATTAATTGGAATGAATTGTAACAGCACAGTTCCACCCATCCTTAAAGACTGAACAACTAATATTATGAAATTGATATAAACATATATGGTGTTTAAAATATTCTGTGTATTAAACAACCACATTTTTTAGTTTCATCAAACAGGAAGTGTTGCTAAAAGAGGTGATAGAAAATAAAAAAGGGAAAAGAGAAAACAAGAAACCCATAAATAGAAACTCTCTGAAAAATACAAAACAAACCTAGAGTTTTGACTAGAAATAAAGTGAATGGACAGTTGGCCATTCTTTATGAAAAAAGTTTGATGAATCTTTTTTCAACCAATTAAAATCAGAATGGCTGTTGAAGTTAAGAATCCAATTATAGAGCTGTTACTTGTTCTGATTTGTATTACTATGGTGAAGATGGAAATGTCAAATGACAGTGTAGCAGAAAAGAAAAAACACCTCAATAAATCATAAAACAAATCTAAAGGGAAATAAGATAATCTGCCTAGTACAACTGTAGACTAATTGTATCTGTCCTTGGGTATTATCATATAAGTAGTCAACAGGGAGGACAGCCTTCCACAGAAGATAGTAAACATTGTAAAAGTCAGTCTTAGTCTTCAATAACTTTTCCATAAGTATTAAAAAAATATCAACTCTAATCTGACGTGTCATGCTTAAGATAAATCATTCACAGCAAGGATAAAATGTGTGCACAGACACATACCTCTTTTCTGGCTTGGGGTTCTGCCTCTGGGACTGGGAGTGCCTGCTGCCTCTCAATGCCCCTCTGCTCAGGTGGCTGGCGTTATGGCCTCCGGACGGAGCAGGGGCACGAAGGCCAGCCCAAAGCTGCTCTTCGCTCCTGTGAAGTGGCACGGACGTGCGGATGGCAGAAATGACATGGCCAGGATAGGCAGTCAGCGAGTCCTCGCGGTGGCGCGAATTTTGATGAGCCAGAGTCCTCTCTGAGGCCGGGTACTGCCGCCCCGGCCGTCGGTAGCCCCGTTCCCGGTAATAGGCCGGGAGGCAGGGCCGCGTTTGCTCCATCACCCCGCCACTGCAGCTCCGAGAGCAGGCAGACCAGGGGCCCCAACTGCCCCACATGCCTGGGATTCCCGCGCTGCTATCCTCAGGTGCATCGCTTTGCTCTTCTATCCTCTGGGGAACCTGTAGACACAACAGATTGACTTAGGAACAAGAATTCACACTGTAATACCAGGAGAGCACTAATATCCTTTTTAAGGCATTCACTCTGCAGTCACAAGTGAAACTGAAGGAAATGGGAAGTATCTCATCTTATTCATTCCCTATCAAACAGCTGCCTGTTCTGCCAGTGTAGGAGGAGGTCTCCTATAGTCACCAACCATTCTGACCAAAAGTATTTTTTGGACAATTTGGATAGGAATAGATTTTCTTTAGTTCTCAGCAATGGAAAACATTGCATAATGCAAAGCTTGAACACGAAGAGATTGAAAACTATTATAATATTAGCAATGACAGGAAGTAAGGTTATTTTTGGTGACAAACTTGGGTCAACAGACACTGACTGCTCTCTGATGCCTCAACAATGGCGATTGCTAGTGGTTGCAATAGTATTTCAGGAACTCCCATTTAATGCGGAACTTTTTAGGAAAGCAATAACGTAAGAGGACAGGCTGATTTCCAGCCAGCCAAAAATACTGCAACAGTTAACTCTTATATTACCACTTTCCCCCCACCCCCCAAATTAATGCCTCAAGGAAAAGAGCTAATCAAGGTGACCTGCCCAATCCTACATTCACAGAAACCCCCATCACTGTCAATAAAGACAGGATAAATTGTTGGTCTGGGGTGTTCAGTGCCACTTAGCCCCTACTCACCATTCAGCAGTACAGGGAAAGCGAACAAAGAAGAACCCCAAAGAGAGGGGGTTTTTCTCTTGAAGGAAGCTAGGAAGGATTAGGAATGGCAGGGATTGTTACTGTAAGGAGAGTCAACTCCTCAAACTGTGGCCAAATACTTAAATACCCTGACCCTGTGGTTGGCAAGGTATCAGCAAAGCCTGGAAGTTACAACCACCCAATCCCAACTGCCTGTGGACTTGTGCTCCAAGCTTTACCCATTCCTGGAGCTAGATACAGTCAGGATTTCTCAGTGTTTCACGCTGGGCAGAGTACTCAACTTTGTCACACAGAAATTAGATCTATTTTCATTGTTGCTTCCCTCGTCCAACTGGCTGAATCACAAATTTTCAAAGCAGGCTTCTAATATCTGATTCTCACAATTATTAATAATGTAGAACATTCTTTTAAATTCACTTCCTTTAATAGTTTACTTATATTCTGAATAACCTTTGTACCAACAAGCACACACACATATCAATTCAATTAGGAGACCAAAAAAGGCACTGTCCAGAAACAAATGCTCGCCATACCTCTCCAGCCCTATTCAAGTGTGTAGCTACCTCAAAATGAACTCTGGAAAGACAGCCTTGTCTGTCTGTCACTTCTTCTCCCTTCAAAGGATGACCTCCTAAACACCTAACTTCCATTAATAATTTTGCTTCAAACATTACTGTATAACAGCAAAAGATTAACATCTACACGCTTTGCCTCTAGCCACAGATAACACGCGCAGTCACTAACCGAACCACAACCCCCCTGTGCCAGTGAGCACACAGCACTGATCAGCTCGCTACACACGTGGCCGGCCTTGGTGGAACAGGGTTTGCAAACACGGCTTGAAAACACCACTACAACATGAAAAGCCAAGCCAGCACAGGGTTTGTGGTGCTGCTGTGTAATACTCAGTTGTGGTCTACATAATCTGAAACATTTCCCCCCTCTGAGGTTGCTCTCACACTTTCATCACCAACCACAGAAAAACTGTGTTTAATTATAACTTGTGAATAATAAAAAGCATCTGCATTGGTGTGATATGTTACCCATTTCTCCCATGTTATTTGAAAACAGGAACAGATGTCTCTGTATTTAATATGTCTTTTTTCTGTGGGTTCCCCATGGGCATCGGCCTTTTAAATCCAATAGCCTGTACAACCTAATACTGCATCATGTCAAAATTCTGAATAACATGCAACAAGGTCTTGGTTTCCGGCTGTTACATTTGCTTTCATATCCAACAGCAGACCACCACTGGCTCACAATTCGACCCACTAAACAAGCTGTTCTTCAGTTTGTGACTTTTTCAGTGAATATTCACTGTTCATACTTACACTACACCGAAATGTAGCTCTGCCACAGATATAAAATGATAACACAGAGATGCTCTTCTGGTCTGACCCCCATTTGCAGTAAAATTTACTTATTATAAAACTAATAGTCTTTTGTTATCAGACAAGTCAGGTTTCATTTGCCTGGACTATTTCTTAATCATTTCTATGATGGTTCAGTACACCTTTTTTTAAAAGCCAAAGACACTCATGCAGGCAACAACTAAAATCTGTTAGTCTGCAAGCAACTCGAGTCACCACTAACATAAGAACTACTTCATCACGCAGAAATAGAAACTGATATAATAGTGACAAGTGTTGACCTGTTGCAGAGAGAACTTTCTGGCTGCCAAACTTCATTGCAGCAAGATTTCTTTCAGATAAAATGATACTTTAAACGACTAAAGGCAATGTAAAGTAATTTCGCACCCCTTAATCTTCACAATAGAAGTGTTCTAGACATAGCACAAGAAGGTTTAATCTAACATAATAATAAAACTAACCAAAAAGTAACATATAATATCTTATACTGATGTACAAATTCATCAGTACTACTTAATTATGACATGACAAAATTCTGAGATGGGAATTTTCGGTAGCAAATCATCTTATGCACTTTTATTTTTAATTAAGGTCTCTGTTTTCTTACTTTTTTCACTTCTTACAAATCAGCTTATGCACTTTTCTTTTTTATTAAGGTCTCTGTTTTCTTACTTTGAGAAAGATATGGGCTACAGGCAAAACTTTAGAGAAGATGACGTGATTAATGGCATAATCTACTCAGCGAAACCTGCTACAAAAGACAGAATAAATTGAAGCCGCTTAGCTTAAGGAATGGAAAACATAGGGGGCAATAATGAGTCTTCCAAACAGTTTACATAAATAAATACAAAGAGCTGTCCGTTTTCTCTTTGCAGCAATTGTTCTCCACGCCTATAGGCAACACACAAGTGACAGTGGATTTAAATTTAATCAGAGGTGATCCAAATTAGCTAGTAGGAAAAACTACTTAGTGGAAAGGCAAACAAAGTTTGGGAACAGACTGCCTGAGGAGATCCTGACACCACCGAGGCCGATCCCAAACCTCTCCCAGGGACAACTAAGGCATAACTGATCCTTCCCTGGGGCAGAGGAGCTGAACCACAGGACTCACAGGTCACTTCCAGTCCTTCAGTTCTGTGATTTCCAAGTTACTCTGTAGCCAGTAATGAATTCTACCGCAGCCCTAGGTTATAGCCAAGAAATTACCGGTAGCTCCGAGAGACAGCTGAAGTATTCCAGAGCATCTCAGAACCACCACATATTCAGAAATTCCTGAAGCTTAGGTCCTTCCTCCTCTCCCTTTAAAAAATACCCATGAAACAGCACACTTTCAAAAGCAAAGAGTTTGAGCCTGCAATGGGAAACAAGTGAAATGCATACTGAATTTTCCTTGCCAAATCATGAAACTAATTTATTTAATAGAATCACATAGCCTGCAAAAGGGAGAGATCAACTAAGCCATTTAATCTACTTTCCCATAGTTCATGACTGATTCCTTCTCTAGGTGACATAGTAACATTTATCATACCTATAAATGCAGTAGATGATAGAAATCTTTTTGATGGTGCAAGTTAATCAAAAGCCATGTATTTTGCTCTGCAAATTCAATCTATTTTTCCCCTTAAGTTAGCCCCATAATTCCAGCCCTTTCTTTCTTTCTTTCCTCTACATTATAGCAGCCTTCCAGTACCTAAAGGGGCTACAGGACAGATGGGGAGGGACTCTTGATCAGGCAGTGCAGCGATAGGACGAGGGGTAATGGTTTTAAACTGAAAGAGGGGAGATTTCGATTAGATATTAGGAAGAAATTTTTCACTGTGAGGGTGGTGAGGCACTGATCCAGGTCACCCAGAGAAGCTGTGGATGCCCCATCCCTGGAGGTGTTCAAGGCCAGGCTGGATGGGGCTTGGATCAACCTGGTCTGGTGGGAGGTGTCCCTGCCCATGGCAGGGGAGTGGAACTAGATGATCTTTAAGGTCCCTTCCAAATCTAACCATTCCATGATTCTATGAATAAATATTTTAATCATTCTGATAATGGAACTCTTTAATTTGAACTCTTTATTTCAGCTAACTTTCATTTTTAATTGTGGTGAAAAATTCAAACCATGCTGTGATTCTATGGTTTTTCAGTGATTTGGCAGGGCAAGGTTTGTAAGCGGCAGTAATATATTTCACTAGGTACAGCTGTATAGCAAACAACGTAAAGAAAAGTGAGAAAAGCTTTCAGGCACACAAGTGCCTGCAATTTCTACATCTGCAGTAACTCCTATCAAGTTGCTAGCAAAGATTCTTTAAATCAGAAATTTTCTTCATAATGACTATTACGTACCAAATATCTTCCAATTTGTCACCTTTCTAACACTGAGTGGTAAACTGAATTGAGGCTAGACTTTTAGGAGAGCAGTTGCAGGGTCACTCTTCTTCCTTTACACATCAGCGCTCTGCATCCCTTTCTGTTTTCCCCCAGTTTTTCATGTGTTTTGCTAGTTTCCTACTTTTTTAAACAGGAGCTGCATTACATTCAGGCTTTATTTTGGCAGTTGTCTTTTTGAAATTAGGCACGGTTTCTAAAACAGTTTGTTGAGGGTGTTTTCCCAAAAATATCATTCATATGTAGAATAACTATATAAGGTCAGTGTGTAAAAAGTATATAAAGGCTGAAACTTCAGAAAGGAAGTGCTTTATTTACCTAAACGAACCTGGCTGAACTGAAAACAAACAAAGGGCCAGAAAAACACTCTTATTTTAAGCAGTCACAGATGATCTCATTTATCAGAACCTGTTAAAAGCTCAGAACTTCTCAATATTGGGATCATTTATTTAGAAATAATATAAGAGAAAAACATCAATACCAGCCTGCAGTCTGTTCAGGTACAGTGCAGCAGATAGGAGAATTGCCTAAAATCTTAACAAAAATACCACTGTGGGCAGGCAGTCTATGGAACAATGTAATTTCAGTTTTTTTATCATTCTAAGAGATATTAAGAATCGCTCTGTTTCCTGGAGGTTTGTTTTTTTCCTCTGTGTTTCTTTGGGTTTTGTTTATTTATATATTGGTTTGTTGTACAAGATCTGTAAGATAATATTTGTGATTTAAGTTACTGTTTTTGAACACTAAACAGAGCAAGCTAATCAACTTACTAAGACAGCAGAAGTCAACACAGAAAAAGAGGAAGATGTTTATCCACATGGCAGGCAAGAAAACAAATTCTAATTCCTCTGTTTTCCTTCATTTTCCCCAGGTCCATGCAACACGTACCATATTTGCTTCCCTGGGTTAACTAAACGAGTCAAGAAAGACAATTAAAAACACATCACCAAAATCTTCTCTCAAACAAACTATGTACACCACCCATAGACTTAAATGCTAACTAGGCATTTGTTACATTCTGCATACAAAACTTTCAACACTGATTCCATGCAGAACTAAATAAATGCACAGGGAATATTTAAGTCTATGGAATTTAATCCTAAATGCAGAACTAAAAATCCATAAATAGCATTCAACCTTACCATGAATTGTACAGGAACTACAGTACAATTACGTTTGTTCACACACATATTTTACTTATCTTCAGTGCAACAGGCATGAATATGTAGATTACACAGTTACAAAAACTGTTTATCATGAGTAATACATTGAAAAAAAAATGAAAGCAGAATACTTTAGAATACTATGTCTCTTGCTTCCTTAACTACATGCAGTATTTTTTAACGTTCTGAGAAAAAAAAAAATGTCTAACTTTATATTCTTTACTTGCCTACTTCCAAATTTTAAGGATTTCAGAAATTTAAAGTTACGCTATAGAATTTTAACATGTTTAGTAGCTTTTAGGCAGATTAATTCTCCATTAAATCCACTGCCTAATGCAATAGTTGTCATTCCTGCAGCTTTAGACTTATGACAAGCATTGAGTCTTTCCTCATTTCTACGATATTACAACCTTAGGTCTTATTGAACTAAACATGCTACCAGTAGGCTGACATAGATTTCATTTTAAATAGAAAAATAGTTTATCTTTAATTCATATAATTCAGCAATCACTCTGATCCTGAATCAAAAATTCCAGCAAAAATTGAGTGTGTATTGAAATACAATGCAAATTTCTAGTAATAAGATCCACATCTCGGGATTTCAGCAACAGTTGTTGAAACTATACTATGCAAGAATGTCCCTGAAGAGGAAATATCACTTGAACTGAAAGCCGCAAATATTTCAAATGTAACTATAGTTGTGCGTGAAGACAGTGACTGACAATGCAGTACTCATCTGACAAACACTGATCTGAAATACAGTAGGATACTTCATCTTATTAAACTATAGCTTACATACAAATTAACTGTTCGGAAAAATAGAAAAAAATAGTGGGTAAGTCAGAGGCCCATCTGACTGTGGAAGAAGTAAACTTTTAGGGAACAGTATAAGCACCAGGGTAAGTTCACAGACATCCATGGACCCTCTGCTTCCAGCTAATCAGTAATTTGAGGGCCTCCTTCAGCTAAACACCATATTCAAATTGGTTTTAATTTTGACTACTGGACTTAATCTCCATGAATACAATTAATCCTTTTTTTAGCATATTTCTAATCTTGGCTTCCAAAAGATCATGTTTTACATAGAAAAAGTGCTTCCTTTTCCTCTGGTTACACATGCAGCCTGACAATTTCACTGTCTCTCCCAAATTTTTCTATTCTGATAAACGAAGAATGATCATTCTGTATTCTCCTTCACCATACCACGATGTTTGATTCGAAAACACTAACACAATCCAATTCCAGGATCTCTCTCTGAAATTCAGCAGTCCTAATCTGCTCAGTCTCTTTTTGTAAGGAAAACAGGCCAGAGTTTGGACTGCCCTCGTTCTCAGCACCTTTTCCACTCTTACATTTTGACATGGGTGTACAATGCTGCATAAAGTACTCCAAATGTCGATTAATGATTGACTTTCAAAGCAATAACAATCACAACGCTTGGTGACAGTACACACCTTTTAACCAGCTATATCATTAAGTAAGCTGCTATAGCCACAGCCAACAGTATTAAGTATTTTGCAGATACTGAGCATGTCATAGCAGTCCAAATTCAAAACTGAAAAGGGATACAAGACAATGCCAAGCTTTAAACCTGCAGATATCTAAACCAAATCAGACATTTCTGGGTTTTTTTTTCCAATTTCATTTTAGATACAACAATGTTACATTTCATAGATTTAATTTCTAACATGTTATCCAGTAATTATTTTCCTGGTTAAATGCCCTGAATGTAAATGGACTCATGAACAAATTAACTACATCATATTCCTAATTATACATTTGAAAGGGATGTAACAGGCATAGAATCATAGAATGGGTTGGAAGGGACCTTAAAGATCATGTAGCTCCAACCCCACTGCCATGGGCAGGGACACCTCCCACCAGACCAGGTTGATCCAAGCCCCATCCAGCCTGGCCTTGAACACCTCCAGGGATGGGGCATCCACAGCTTCTCTGGGTGACCTGGATCAGTGCCTCACCACCCTCACAGTGAAAAATTTCTTCCTAATATCTAATCGAAATCTCCCCTCTTTCAGTTTAAAACCATTACCCCTCGTCCTATCGCTGCACTGCCTGATCAAGAGTCCCTCCCTATCTGTCCTGTAGCCCCTTTAGGTACTGGAAGGGGCTGTAAGGTCTCCCCGGAGCCTTCTCTTCTCCTGGCTGAACAACCCCAACTCTTTCAGTCTGTCTTCACAGCAGAGGTGTTACAGCCCTCTTGATCATCTTCATGGCCTCCTCTGGACCCGCTCCAACTTTGCTCCTCTGGACCCGCTCCAACATAAAGCAAAGCTTTATGGCATTACTTTCACCCAAAGGCAAAGAAGTTGTATCCAGAGGGACATTTTATCACCTGCTCAGAAAACTGCTACCAATGGTATTCACTCAGTAAACTCACATTCATGTGCTAGATGCAAAGTGGAATTAACAGAAGTCGGCACGCCACTTTTTTATTTTAAACTACTGCTATCATATTTTTCCTGTACTTCCCAGAGCAAAGAACCCTAATCCTGTTAATATTCCCCAACACCCTTCAGGCTTTAGGCATTTTTTCATAATCCCTTCCATGGTCCTTCTCGTTATGCCACATGTGATGACCCACGCTATGACACAAAACTGTCACTGTCATCATTAAAGGTGTGTCAAGGCACTTGGAAAACAGGACCTCTTCTTATTTCTTCTGTTACTCCAGGGTCACACTTCTTTTATTTCATAGTTCTGAGTGACTGAAGATTTCCCTGGGGCACAGCCTGTCACAAAAGATGCGCACGCAGCTTTTATCATAGCCAGCCTCAACCTGACTGACAATTCAAAAAGCCAGTGTAATAGTATATTGTCATTATTAAAAATGTCATGTATGTTATATTTGGGGTGAGACAAACACAGCATTCTTCATAAACATTCACCATCTTATATAACTGATCAATCCCACACAGTAAGAGCTAGTCTTTGCCCTCTTAAAATTTTAAGAGTGTAAAAACAAAAGCCAGGGGACTCACAGGAACTAGAACTGAACTGCAGTTCAGAGCAGAGCACTCCAAATTCTGAATGGGTAGAGGAAACTATAGTTTAGTTTTAGAACCTGTTCAAGTGTAACATTATCATATTTCCCTGCCAGTGTTGTAAACACATCTATGGAACCAGTTTAATTCTTTCACCAGTTTAAGCATCTTAAAGGAATATTCTTCCAGTATTAGCTCAGCTGATTTCCAATAAAGGCCATACTTATATAGCCATGACAATTTCCCAGCAGAAAGTCTTTACAGTCCATTTTATAGATGTTCATTTGCAACAACCGTATTTTTTTATGCCTCTTACAAGAAACACGTGGAACATTGGTGGTTTGATAAAAAACATTTTACCAAAAAAACCCTCAAACTTGCAGATAACAACTTCTCAGATCTCTCAAGGCTAGCAGAAAAATGGAGCAGAAGCCAAACAAAACACCATGACACAATGTGTACATGTCTGCCTGGTTAGTATGCTCAGCTATTTTAATCCTTCAGTGCATTTTGGATGCCTTTAATCAGAGATGTAGTAAACCGTTCGAATTTTACAGTACGTGGTAAGTGTAAATATTACCAGCTTAAACGATTTGGGTTTCCGTTCTTTGTATAAAAACTCTGTCTGAACATCTGTGCCTGTGAAGATTAAAGGGCTAAAAAGCCTGGAAATAGAAGACCTTTGTATTCACAAATCACTGAAGGGAGTTACAATGCCTGGAAAGCTTAACTGCCCCTTCAACCAACTTCAACCACATCTGAAGAAACTTCAACATTATTTAAATAGTCTAGAAAGTAAACAGCTCTGAAAAAAGTTCTGAACAGCTTTTGTGCCAACAGAGCTTTTCACACCAAGACCACCTCCATTGCGCTCTGTGAGCCTAGTGTTTTAAGGAAGAAGTTTCTTTCCATTTTTCTGTGAGACCATTAAGTACTTTCAAGTAAACAGATGGCTCACTCCTGACCTTGCTTCTAATCACACCAGTAGGATTGGTTCTGATTTACAGTAAGGTAGAGATGATAAGCATCAGGCCCTCACTATATCACAAATTAGGGTTCTTTATTTTAACAAGCTATTTCCTCATCATTGACTATCATCTGTGACCTAAGTCACTCAGCTTGTATTACCCTAGGCCTCTTCCAGGTCAATCCACTTCAGCTGTGACAAAGCTGTTGCCATTCCATCCTATTTCTACACTTAGAAAATTCTTTGGGATCCACATGTGGTGGAAATATGGATTTTATTTATTCAGTAATTTGCATAACACCTCTCAAGATCTCTCAGTGAGTCAACCACCCATCACTCCAGAAGCAGAGAGAACAAGCTGTCATGAAACAGAAAGCAACATTCCTCAACAGAAGAACTCCAAAAAGCTTCTCAACTTTATCACCACTCTGATCCAAAGCCTGGGACAGACCCAGCATGCAACACTGCTCTGAAGGAAGACGAGAAGCTTATCTATGACCTTGTAAGCTCACCTGCTCTGGAATCCAACTGGAACCAAGATCCTTTCATTTTTTCCAGAGAAGCACAGAACAAGCTTTAAGCCCCTCATACTCCGAGCTTAAAGAAGTCAGTATTTCTTAATTAAAAAAAATGACTTAAAAAATTCAGAGGTCCATGATAAAGCAGGTTAAAAAAAAAACCCAAAACATTGGCCTTGATTTCTCAAAGAGCATATGCACGTAAAATAATGTATTTTTGTCCTTATCCTGTCTCCTTTCCCCAAACAAAGAAGAATTTTATTTCCTAACCATTTGAATCCACAACATCAAGGACAGGGAATTAGTAACAATGCAGAGATAGCAAGAAAATTCTTTCAGCTGTTGTTCTATGTATTCTGTTGCACTAAAAGGCTAATTTTAAAGGAAAAGTCTTGGCATGGACTAAATCATCTCTCTTGTTTCCTAAAGATTACTGTAATTAGAATAGCAACATCATTAGCTAGAAAAGCTCTATTTTACCAAAGTTTCAATGAACACAACAGCATGTATACCTATAGTTAAGCAACTGCGCTGAAGGCAAGTGGATATACTGACCAGTGGAAAACTGCAAGAGGAATATGGACCGCATTTCAGTCAGTAGTGTTTTATGGAGCTGATGTATATGAAAATACGATAATGGATGCCAGTTATCTTATAAACAAGAAAAACATTACAAGGTTAAAAAAAAGCGTGACACCTGCAAACATTTGTTGCAAGGAACATGTACACAGCAGCTGTATGCAGATAGGTGGTGACTAAACCGCTCCAGTAAAATTCAGCTTAGCGTATGCAGCCCAGAAGGAGAGAACCACAGCAATTTTGTAGTGGGCCTGTAAGCAACAGCCGAGTTCCAGCTCAGCAAGTCCCAACAAGTTATACAGTTCAGTCGCTGCTGAGCTAAGGGCAGAGCTTCACCCTACCTGGATTGTAAGGAAGAACACAGCCTTCCCTTACATGCCTCTGCTTCTCAGGGTATGTAAAAGCAAGGTGGTGACCAGCTCTGGTGGAGATCCCATGGTACTCCTTAGAACTATTAGGCATTAGCCCTGGTCTTGGCCATAAGCCAAGCTTGGCTATTAACTACTTTGTCTAACTCCAATTTCCTCCAGTGTTTCAAGGATATAGCAGAGTTGCTTCGTGCTTCACATTTTACCCCATTGCAGTGTGTTCAGACTTATTAGGCAGCTGTACCCTTTTCAGTTAACAGAATAGTGACTTTTATGGGGTGTGGTAGGATAAAAGAACAATGGAAATAAAGAAACGCTGCCATTCAGTGTCATTATTACAATATAAATGAAGGTGTAGGATCACATTTCTACACAGAATTTCCTATATGAATCCTAAAATGTTAGTCAGATTTGGTAACCAAATTCTTATCACTTGAAATAGTACTCAGAGTTATCACCCTCTCTGTACACTCTCCCTCTACCTTCCCACTTCTCCATCATCCTCTTTCTACAGCCAAGTAGAAGCAATCATCCCTAGCATCGTAAGCTCTGTGAGGTAGTGCAGTGTACTGGACCAAGCAAGCAAGGTTTCCAGGGAAAGCATAGACATGGAAAGACAGAAAGATGAAAAGAAATCAGTGGCCTCCTACTTGTTTTTTTTCAGACAGAGGAGAGCAAGACCAAAACTAGTGTCTTTGCTTTTGCCCCTCGAGGTAGGTAGTCCAATTAATCTAAGAATATAACAGAATTCCTTTAAGTCTTAGCATTTCATTTTACTTGTCACATGCAAGTTTTCTGTTCCTAGGACAAGCTTCAGGGAGGTACATGACTGCCCAGAAAAAGGTGTATCCTACAGCAAACAAACACAGATGTCAAGCAATTTAAAAACTCTAGATAAAGGCATGGGCACAGGCAAGCAGGGGAGATGCAATATTTTTATCATTTGCTTGTCCTGAAGCAAAGGGAAAGTGCATAGAACCTCACAGTCAATCCACAGTGACAGATTAATTTGTTTAAAAGAACTTCTGATAAGCTCCTAATTCAATTTCATGTGTTCTGCCAATGCAGTCAATGCAGTGTTATTATGTGGTGGATTTAAGGAGAAAAAGGAAAACAGAGGTAACTCAGAAATTACCCCTTCTAGAGGTAAGGAAAACTTCCGTGTCTACTGAAAAGCAAACAAAAAAATACCAACCCCCACCCCTACAACTAAAACAGAAGAATTCACCCTCTCCAAAACCCAGCATACCACAGATAGGAAAGCTGCTCTGAAGTAGATGTTAATTGCAGAAATTCCCTTTTATGAACAGAACTGCTACTTGAGTAATGATGGGGTTTGGCCATTACACTGCATTGCTACTCAGGCTACGCTTCCACAAGTAACTGTCCTGCTCTAACAGCTCACCATGACCAAATGAGGGATCTTGGCCACATTTCCCTTCCCCCGTTCCTCTCTTTTCCCTCAGCTTCTGCTCCTGATCCTCTTCCTTACTTCTCCTCGCTTAGCAGTGATGAGCCTTCAACAAGCATATTAGAATCCAACACAAGGCGGGGCAGGGGGGAACGGGACCACAAAAAAAACCCCAAACAACACGACACATCATAAAGCATATTCATCTCCAAATTTTGTGGGGAGTACAGTCACATTCACTTGATACCTAGTCGCTTTTCATAGAGATGTTGTGTGTCTGAGCAAGAGATAACACCTAGTTTATTTCTTCTTTAATTTAGAGCCAGCATAAAGAAACAACAGTAAGCCCAAACAGGCTCAAAATTCTTCAACAATATTGTACTTCCACAATGAAAAGCTTGTAAAAATAAATCCTGACACTTCTTCCATACATTGAAAATTAGTTTAAGATACTGTACCTCCATTGAAGTCAATACTGATCTACAACTGCGTGACAAAATGATATGCATAAATTCAAAGCAACTCCATTGCTTCAACGCTACTATTTAATGCTATAACAGAAGCAAGATGTTTTTAAAAAAGCAGTATTTACACCAGACAAACTTTACTACTATTTATGTTACCAATTTTACTAAAATAAACAAGGGACAAATAAAACTACAGCTTACTTTCTTAACACAGCAACATATGATTACTTAAAAATCCACCCAGGAATGACTTCTGAAAAATTGGGAATAAAGACTTCAGTGGTTGCCTGGGAGGAGGACTGTTATGTTTCATAGTTTAACCTTCTGTTCATCACAGTATGACACTTATCAGATAAGGTTAAAAAATATTTACTCAATAAAATAAGCATAGGGAGAGAGAACAGAGAGCTTGACTGCATGATGAGCAGCGGGAGGGCTGTTCATATATCCAGTACTGATGGACAAAGAAAGTTAATTGTTCAAACATTAAGAAAGATTTAAACTTAAGCCATTTCAGACAGCTTGGATGATTTTTAAACGCAAGTGGCAATTATTTGGTTTCACATAACATTTCCTCCTTTTTTGCTAATATTGATGAGTATTTTGGCCTTATGGAGGAGTACACTTCATATTTAGAAATTATATACTATGAATGAGGAATAAGTAAGTTAGATCATGAAAAAAAACAACCTCCAGGAAGCTACTGACAAACACTACAACCCCTGTCTTCAGCAAGAAACCATAAAAGTCTTTTGCATAGGAATTTTTATTTCTATCTAATGAATATACCACGTTTAATGTATTTGTATTACTGTCCAAACCTGTGGTATTTACAGAATGAAGATTAACAAACAGAGCAGTACCATAAGCTCAGATGTAGGAAGATGTAAAGATGGTCTTTGTTTTCAGGTTTTGTGCACCTCTGACAGGAGAGACAGCACTGTTTAAAGTAAATAAGCACAAAAGCTACTTCTACATAAAAATCAGGTAGCCAGGTATTTCTGAAACTAGAAGTTCTGTATTGGTCAATTCTGACTGTGTATGACAGACAAGCTTCCAAGACTTTAATTCCAAAATTATAAAATCTAAAAGCGGAAAACATTGCCCAGTCAAGTGTTTTCCCCCAAAAAATATCTGCTTACTAGCTAGCATTCAAAATGCTTTTACTTTAATAACCAAGCTNGGAGCGCTCCAGAAAGCAGAAGAATTACAGAATAAACAGCAAAGGAGAAAAAAAATAAAACTTTCCTATTTGGTCCTGTCATCCCCCCAAGTCTTAATTCCACTATCTGCACTTCCCTGCTATGGAAGTAATTTGGCTCATTCTTCTACATTCTTCTAGCTAACAGTCCCCAGGCTGTCATGCCAGAAATGGCTTTTTGTGTGTGTGTCTGAGGAAAGCAACCTGCCGAGCTCTGCTCTTCCACGTTTTGGTGATGAAATTTCTCCTTAAAAAATTTGTTTTAAATTGCTGCTTGATAAGATAAACTTCTTTCTTCATGTCAAAGTCATACACATATGCCACTAAGACAAGAATAGCTAAATGGTACTTTAAGTAGTTCCAATATACATGAAGCTAAATAAAAACTCTGTTTTACCTCAAACCAGGACAACCTCTTACAAGTAAAAGCTAGGAAACTACAAACAGATTTTTGTTCAAAAATCTACATTATATCAGCTTCTGATAGTAGCATGACTTTAAACATGGATTCCAAAGAAAGAAGAAATAAAAGATAAAAAAATCTAGCAAGATTTTAAAATAAACAGAAAATAGTATTTCCTGATGGTTTTAAGTGTTCTCAAGTCCTAAAAAACCAGCATCTCAGCTGAACTGTGGGTGTCCAGAGGCAGTTACAACTGGATTTCCATCAACTGCTTTGGGGATTGTCCTTGGTTTTATTTCATTTTCCCAAAAGTTTTAGCGTAAGAAAAAATCTAGACTATTTGGAAATATTTTAATGAATTATTCAGTCAAATATCCAAGTCCAATTCTCTGGTTTTATTTCCCTCTCCATAGCTTCCAGAGCAAAAATCACTAGATGCAGCGCGCACAAGACAGAATCCAAACACTCTCCAACACTGCACATTCAAGCATCAATCGTGCACACATGCTTAACTTTAAGCTGCAAAATAAACACACAGTCAGGATTGAGGTATAAGCTAATGTTTTATTAGAATCCAGCTCTAGTTACTCAGTCTCCACATACTGTACCCTCTGAGAGTGTGTATGAAAGTTACCCAACACCACTTGTTATTCACTAGATTGTTAAAATGACATATTGTTCATCAAATCCTTCCCTCATCCTCCTCTCTCTCTCTTTCTTACTGCAAAACTGACCTCCTCTCACATAGAAGGAACTCTGCCAAAGAGCAGAGAGATCTGTGCAGAAATACCCAGGAGATGCTGGCTAGGGATGCCAGCAAACACACGGCCAGGTTACTGCATAAAAAGAACAAAGCTACAAGGCTGAGAACTCACACTCAGAAACATGTCTGACTTGGCCTTCAGAGCTACTAACAGCCCCTCTTGTCTGGAGCCGATAGGTGGGTCAGAAGGTTTCTGAAAAGTTTAATAAATACAGGCTTCCAGTCTAAACTCAGTTTGGCATGAATAGAATCCTCTCCCGTAGTGTAAGAGCCGAGAATGACAGACAGCCTTGGAGCCTGTATGAGATCGTCACTAGGAAACTTCTGCCTCTCTTGTTTTCAGTAAAAAGAACAGCTCCAAGGTAGTTAACATGCCCCTTAGTGCCATGCCTTCAGTCCCTTTAACTAGTACAGAAGACACTCCAGACCCATGGCATTTCTCATTCAACTGAAAACAAAGAATCTGATTTTATCAAAATTAATTCCGGAGCTTCACAGAATGAAGCAATTGTTTCTCTGACTTACTCTATTTTAGTTTGTAGATTTTTTCCCCCTAAGGCCATTTGGAAGCTGGATTGCAGCATCTCTCCACTGTCAATGCTACAAAAGAATGTCTAATTAGACAGAGTACTGAAAACAGAGCAGCAGCATGACCATCTCAACTTCACAACAAAACAGAAGAGATCTAAAACAGGGAAAAACACTATGTTGTACTCAGGTTTAGAATAGAGCTCTTCAGCAGCTTGAGAAATGCTGCAGACTGGACCATGCCTCTTTCAGACTGCATCATTACTGACCTCATTTAACTTGTCTTATAATTAGGCTGCACAAGGAGCTGAACATGAATTCTTCAGGAACTATGACTATCGGATGGCTTCAGGTTTCTAGTCCATACCTATGAAGTTATTGTCCAAATAATTTTTTGCCCTAAACACAGTGGCATATGCATAGAAAAAAAGGAAACCCTGCAAACTTGCCTTTTATCTCCTTTAAAAAGTACAGTTTAAAAATAAATATGCATCTTGCATTATTATTTAAAAATCTATAGTAAAAAGTAATTTTTTTAAATATGTCATTTGATATCTTCAATAATTAATTGGTTTAATTAATTTTTAATTGTGTTTAAATACCAATTAAGAGATGTGAACAACATTGATATCAGGTCACAGCCCATAAAGAGACAGAAGAGCGTTCAAGGGGTCTCCCCTCAGGTCTCTGGTAGAATCAGCAATACCTACATATCATTCCTGACAAACATTTGTCTAACATTCACCAAGACCTCCATCATGGAAATTCTATGTGTGAGCCAGTCAATACGTCCTATTCTTCTTTATAACCTTACCATGAGAAGTTTTTTCAAACATCCAACCTAAGTTTCCCTTGCCCTAGTTTAAATCCATTTCTTCTCATCTACTCCACCACAGACAGAAAGAATAGTCTTCTCTTTAGCACTCATAAGTACCTGGAGATTATACCTGCCTCCCCCATCTGTCTTCTAATCTTTAGACTAAACAACCTGAATTCATTCAAATTTCCCTCAGAGGCAAGATTTTAAAACCTCCTGAGGATAATCACTGCTGCTCTCTGTTTCTCTCCAAATTGTCCACTACCTTCCTGAAAAGCAGGGCAAAAAGCTAAGTATTCCAGCCAAGATCTCACTAATGCCGAGCCGGATGGAAGGTGTGCAGGCTGCAAGCCTTCTTAGACATGCCAATGTCTAAGATGAGTAAGCATTCACAAGAGCACAACAGGAAAGTTCTGCAGTTTCCAGCTCCAATCCCTAGCAATTTAAATCTACCAACAGAGTGTGGTTTGGGTCCAACTTCTGTTTCAGACTTCTCCATCTCTGTAAGAGAAAGAGCTACCTATGAGCAACTGCATGCTTCTGCTAGTCACTCCATTTTTCAGCACTGCCATGAGTTCTTCTTCCTCTTTCTCTTATACCATGAAATGCTCCAAAGCTTGAGTAAGCTGACATGGACCTATTTGTGACCTACAATACTCCATACAATTACTCAGCTAATTAACCATTATGAGCCTCTTTAAACCAAGTATATATTTATAATTAAAAAAAAACCGCACACAAAACAAAAGCCACATTATTCCCAGAACTTTATCTAGATTGCATTGCTTTATGCATCTTACTCTAAAGTTTTCTACATTTACCTTTAAATATACAAAATCTGAGTATTTCTAATGCTTACCTTTCTGTGTTCAATTGAATGCTGCGGGATGACAAACTGAAATCCCAGCACTGCTAAGGAACCGAGAAGTCTGAAAAAGCAAATAGTGAAACAGAAGATATAATTACCACTAATACAAACCACACATCTACAACCTATTACAGGGCTTCGTACTGCTAGAACTTATTTAGACACTTGAACAGCATTACTAACCAAAGCAAACTCACTGAAATGTAGGAAACGTTCTTATGGCATTCTCTTCACAGCAGGCAGTACCAGGTACATACATACATTTGTCTATAGTGAGACCCCACCTGGAGTACTGCATCCAGCTCTGGAATCCCCAACATAAGAAGGACACGGACCTGCTGGAGCATGTCCAGAGGACAGCCACGAGGATGATCCGAGGGCTGGAGCACCTCTCCTATGAGGAGAGGCTGAAAGAGTTGGGGCTGTTCAGCCTGGAGAAGAGAAGGCTCAGGGGAGATCTTATTGCGGCCTTCCAGTCCCTAAAGGGGGCCTACAGGAGAGCTGGGGAAGGACTTTTTACAAGGGCATGTAGTGATAGGACAAGGGGGAATGGCTTCAAACTGGAAGAGGGCAGGTTTAGATTAAACATTAGGAAGAAAATTTTCACTTTGAGGGTGGTAAGGCACTGGAACAGGTTGCCCAGAGAAGTTGTTGAGGCCCCATCCCTGGAGGTGTTCAAGGCCAGGCTGGACGTGGCCTTGGGCAACCTGGTCTAGTGGGAGGTGTCCCTGCCCATGGCAGGGGGGTTGGAACTAGATGATCTTTAAGGTCCCTTCCAACCTAAACCATTCTATGATATATAAAGCAAAAGTGCACCAAGTAGAATCCATTGATAGTTTTTCACATAACTTTATGTTTAAATTAAAATATTATTGGCAATGCATCTTTTAACACCTCAGCATTTGGTATCAAACTGACATATGCTAGCAAGTTTTCTAAAGTGATAAGTAGGAGTTCACCCATCTGTGGACTGTCTGAGCTCTGGCTCCTCATTTTACCCCACCTCCAGCACACAGGAAACATGCAAACAATCACCATGATTTTGCACAAAATAGGTTCTTCCCCAGCTGCCTAACACTTGCGGAAATTGAATAAGCTAATGGGCACAGAAGATGGAAAGTAGCGGACACAGCTCACCGGAGACTCAGGATAAGCAGCCACGCATCACCCCAGTCCCCACACCTTCAATCTGAAAGGAGTTATAATGGGAACCAAGCCCAAACAAACTTTGTTCTGTCAAGCCTTACCACCGTAACGACTCCTAGGAGTCCATTACAAGTTAGGGTCAGTTAGCTCAGTCTTTTGTCTGCTATAATTTGCAGTGGGGACTAGTTTGCCCCCTTCTAGAAAGCTCCTTCATCAGAAAACACAGAAAGGTACAAGTAGGATCAAGGCATCTTTATTTCTACCAGGAGTTTGATTTTTCAGGTTACAAAGAGTACATTTCAGACCCTCTATAAAGGGGAAAGCTGCTAATGATTTGCTGAATGTCAATGCAGAAGTAAAACTGATGGATTTGGGCATAAAATCCATCTGCAAACTAATGGACCAGACAAAATCCAGCTGTGCTTCCTACTCACAGCTCCTTCCTTTGCTCCCTACACAGTAACCCTTTAAATATTTCTCATTGTTTCAGGTATTTTCAGAGACAGACCTTCTAAACAGAAAGTTGGGGGTTTTTTTATACTAAGCATTTCATTACCACTAATAGAAAATTCTTCTGCTAGGGAGAATGTTTTCCTTAAGTTTTCTGTGTTTGTTCTTGCTAACATACCGCAAAAGGAACGGCTAGGTAAGTATTGATTGCACATGGCCTATCATCACCTCATCACCATAGTCTATGCCCCTCTCTCTCAAAGCAATAAACCAGTCAAAGACAAGAAAAAGTCATTACTTCCTTACTGCCACATCAATTTAGAAAAAAACAATTAAAACACTTTAAAAGTCCATTAGAAGGAAGTATTATATTTCACAAAGCTATCATTTGTGATAAAGCCAAATACAAGGGAGGTGGCTGAAATCAGAGCCGGTGTAAGGCACTATAAAGAAACCACAGTAAGAGTCAAAATGTGCAGTTCAGAGCAAGGCCCAGTAACACAGCGGTGGATGGAAGCCCAAGGCATGAATGAACAAACTGATTTGCCAGTCACACCTGGAATCAAAAACAGAAATAGAAACAGAACTCAGACCTGCAAACTGCAAAATGGCAGCATCAAGTCTGTCTTGAGCGGACCAGCATTTCCCTTTCTCAAGTGCTCAAGTGCTCTCCTAACTATTCTCAATGAAAACACAACAATCTTCTAAGCAGGCAGAGCGCAGTCTCTGAAAGGCCCAGCCTATGTCCTCTGCAAATTATATTTAACTTCCTTTTCAGAATCTTCCTACCCACTCCCAGCTCCCTATAATCCCTCAGAGCATGTGAAAGAAAGTTCAAACTTTGCGTAAGGAAACGAATGCTTTCATCCTCAACAGAACAGGATTTTTCTGATCAGTCTGAAGGACTACAGATTTCCCTGCATGAATTCTTCTGAAATCACGCACAAGGTTGGGAGTTCTGAACAGAGTGAGAACTGTAATCTTCAAAGCAAATTACTTAACAGATTAAAGTTTTCAGTTCTACAATGCAAACTTTTAGTATATGAGTGATTACTCCGTGCCAAGCTTTTCCTGACCATTCTGTAATGAGGTTGCACTGTAATCACCATCTGTATGTATGTGCTCAAGGACAATGACGCTAGTTTTTCAGTTTGCTTCTGTATCTGCAACTGGATCTCTCAGAAACAACAGTATCAACCTACTATTTCAAACACACAGGAAATCTGCCAGGAATACTTAAGTTATCCTGAGGTAAGCCTCTAACTTCAAATCAGTGTGCGGCAATTTGATTTTGTAATGTTATTTCCCTCAGTAGCTTGCTTTGGCTAACTTCTCTGGACTAGGCTTTTTTATTTGTCATGCTTGACTAACGTTAGGCCTCCCAAGCTACAAAAATAGGCTTCTCCAATTTCAATGGGTTTGTTTCAGGTATTTTTACTGTGCAGAAAAGCCAAAAGAACAAGTGCTCCATAAAAGAAGGCAAAACTTTTCAAGTATACATGAACAGGTCAGGTACCAATTGCAGGTGATGGATGGCTGTTTAACTTGGGCTTCTGTGCAAAAACCTTGCTGGTACAGCCCATGCTCGCACAGTTACAGCACTATTTGGAGCCAAGTACCTAGTTTAAAGCAAAGTCAGGCTTTAAACTGTCAGTCTGTCCAAGTCACAAAAAGCAAACATGCTTTCTTTTACTGGCAATAGCAATTTCTGTTTAACTGGGGGGACAAAGAGCAGAGCATCATGGTATTAGCTCCATCGCAAGGAGTAGCAAGAAAAAGTTTGCTATTTAACACCTCATTTAGGAACATCGCTCAGAGTTTTTCCCCTGTCATTGCAGTGAGTATTACCTCTCCTTGAATGAAGCTGGAAGGTACCAATAAAAGATTTCTTGCATGGTTGCTGTCCCTTTGCAGTTGTATTTTATGAAGGGCTATCATGGCCAACCGTGGATTTTCCAGATAGGACGGAAAGTATTTTAGCCAAGTGATTAGTACTGACTAGTGCAGTATGGCTCCTGTCTCACATTCCTGACTTCCTCCCAAATGAAAGCCCACAGAACAGCCTGAGTCTGGGATAGCTTGGGAGGACCTATGCAGGAAGAAGTTTCAACAGGAAAGATAACACAGGTAGTGTCAATAATATGCAACAGATCCATTTTGATGTGGAATCTGCCCTGGCATATTAGGGGTTGCCAGAATTGCAATTCAAAGATTGATGTCTGAAATGCCTAACAATGAAGGTTAGATCAGAGGTGTTACTGACAGTATCTCCATTCAATGAAAGAGCATGCAGCTGTCGTTCCTTGCAGGAGGTCAACTTTTTTTCATGTAGCATCACAGCTGCCTGTTTTATCTGAATCTGCTTGAACAACTACAGAACTGGACAGACCAGCCTAGAAACAGTTGAATGTTTCATCAGGAAAGCTGTTTGAAAGTTCTTCCCTATGTTTGCCCACTGGCAAACTGTTTCAGGAATGCATAATACAAATCCCTCAATGAACTGCAGCACAGGTACTAAAACCCATAAATCGGTAAATTTAAGCCCAGTGAGTGTAGTTGTACACCCTCATCCAAAAAAAGGGAACTTTCCAATAATATATGCCATCACATTGGCACACACTAACAGATGCTCTAAGCATAAACAAATACTGAGAATTTTCTTTTTTTACTATCACCAAAGAATGCTATGTCTGGTATGCATGTACTTGATTATTTGGTCTTTGGACAAGATTTTTATTTATCCTCCTGTCCTGGTTTGGGCTGGGCTGGCCACTAAAACTAACAACAGACACCGCTAATTTCAGAGAGTTCAGTTAGTTAGCAGAGGCTTAGCTGAAAAGTAAAATTACTAAAAAGAAAATTGGTTCTGGTTTTACCTCAAACCAGGACACCTCCTATGATACAAACACTTTTAAACACCAAAGCAAGAGACAACCAAATTGATAGTTACTGCAGTGTGTTAAGAGCACATTAAGTAAGATTTTAAATGCTTTATTGCATCACTTACCTCAAAGAAACTATTAAACTGTCTACCATGATCCCTTAACGCAAGGTGTCTTGAAGTGAAAAATACCTCTTCACTGTGGTACAGCACAATGCCAATCACACACAAATCCTATAGAAAGGAGAGAGAAAAACATTTAACACTGCTTATTCAGTATTTGCCAGGATGTCTATTAAACTGGATACAGATCTACATTAGTCATCTCAACCTCAATTCTTGGAACTTTACAGCAATTCAAACTGGAAATCCAGTGTGCGTTACATGAATAGACTGGACACACCCCGTTTTTTGCAACAGGACTTCAACAGTGCCAAAGTGCTTTGCTGAAAGGCTACGAGATGCAAAATGTTGATTTGACTCCCAGGGATCCAAATCTGACATTAAATTTACTTGCCTTTTTATCTCACATTCTGGTATGTCACTTGTATGACAATAAAGCAAACAGCTTTAAATAAAGTCTTGTGTTAATAGAATTCATAGAACTGAAACTGGGTTACCAATTTATATTGTATAGTAATATTATTAGTACACTCTCTATTTTGTGAGCAATGCAAGGATGATTCTGTTGTGAGTGCTCATACAGTCTGCAGAAAAAAGTCAGAGAAGAGCAGTTCTGTTCCCTCTGCATAACAGATGGCAAACCCAGCCACAATGAAGTGAAATGCCTTGCCCACAGTCGTGGAGGAAATCTGGGGTTAAACAGCATTCTGAATACAAATTCAACTGACCCTTATTTTCTAAGTACTATCATTGCATCATGACTACGGTAAATGCACAGAAGCCCTACCAGGCCTTGAGAGGGTTATTACCTAGGTACACTCTCATTTGTTTGGAAATACTCTCAAACATCCAGATATCTGGGGAGTTCTTATTTTGGTAAATTTGCAATCATATACTGGACACCTAAAATGCTGCACCGGAATTCTCAGGGAGGAAAGAGATCCCTGCATTAGGGAAATACAATATAAATCAAGGGGGGCAGGGGGGAAGGAGGGAAGATAAGAGGAAATAAAACACTATTAGGACTGAACCTAAATCCATATACTTCAGAACGTGGTGAACCGCTGTCTGTATCTTGCCATTTACAAGTGGTTACATGTTGAAATGCAGTGGAGTGAACAGAAACAAGAGAACATTGCTGTTCATAGATAAAGAGCTCTCAATTTCTGTCAGGCAGCCAGATAATTAAAATCTGCCTACAAAAGGACAAGACTTACCAGAACTTAAGAAATGTGCAGTTAGATAAAATGCAGATCCCACCACTAGAAAATATGGATTGTTTGCAGGTAACTGGACAAGCTGAATACTTACACCTCCCACCCCCAATAAAAATCAAAGAACAACAAATTTGTTTTAGGAAGTCACAAAATACTTTTGACAACTTTAAAAGAAAATTCCTCTTTTTCTTTTATTGTTTAATTGTTTAGGTTTTTTAATGGAAGGCATTAAAAGTTGACTACTTGGGAAAGATTGACAAAAGTTCTGCATGTAACAGGTTTGAGTTATTCATGAGGAAGAAAGCATTGGGACTCAGCTAAACGTCACCCTTTGTTTCTGCAGTTCCATGGCTGTCAGTAGATCTAAGAGGCTTTCTCAAACTTACCAATTTCACTGCTTAATGTTTTACAACTGTTTTTTAAAAGATAGGTAGCACTTCTGAAAACAGATTTTTAGTCTAGATCTCCTGCAACACTTTACACTATGTGAAGTTTTAGCATAGTTTCAGAAAAAGCTACATTCCTTTAAATGTTAGGCAAGTCCACATATACAGCACTAACACAAAGCATTTAGACAGATCCCCTAGGATACTAACAGACATTTTGAATTGTGAAGGAAACAAATGTCTCACTTCCTGCAACCTGACTCTCAAATACCAAATATACTGAGGCAATAGTCTTTGATATCAATTATTGAAAATTAAAGATATGCACATAAAATGGATAGTAACCAACATGGTTTCAAATTCTTATAATTGTTTTCTTCCAGATGTACTCTCGGTTTTTTTTCACTCCACAATAATCTTTTTATCCAGCATCCTAGTATGGAGGGACACAATCTCAGCAGAACATTGTTACAGGATACAAACCCACAGAAAAAGAAATGTGTGCTCCCTAATCCACTTTGTAAATTGCATCTTATTTGAAAAGCAGAAAAGATACTATTATAGATCTAGTTTTGTGAAGAAGCAGGGAAAGGACCTCCAGCGTTTCTGGTGATTGTTCTTAAAAAGAGTGCTTAAAGTGCACGCATATGTTTTCAGTTTTTTTCAGTTCACCTGTATCTTCATTGTCCATGGCAGATCGCATTACAAACTGAACTTTCAACAGTATTTCAATGCCTTTTTCAAAATACTTCTTACTGCAACTCATAGAAGCATTTCTTTTGAAACATCACCTGTAGCACATAGTGTAAAACCTGCTAAGTATTTAAGCAACTTAAGAGCTTGTTTTCAAAATTTAAGTGCTTAGGTGCTTACAGCCTAGTGACAGAAACTTCATTTTGGCAGTGGTGGTTTTGATACTAAAATGTGCAAACGTGACAGTCATTTTCCCTCCAGAAGATCCAGGGCAAAATGAATACCTGAAATGGCTAAACAGTTAACACTAGGATTAAATAACATGAATTTTGGCATGGAAACTTTCAAAAGCTTGATGAGGTGTACTATGTGCCAGTCATTGCAATAAGTCTTGCAAATGTAAAAATGAAATTACCTTCCCACAGGGGCTTAAAAGCCCTATAGACCTATCTAGCAAAAGACTTTCTAGTAACCCTATTTGCAGCAGAACAGATATTAATATCTCAACTGGAACAACCCACACTCCTGTATTTCAGCAGAGTTTGCAAGACTTTCTCCACTACATTAAAATGTTTGACATTTCAGCAATCTTCCCCACTTCACCTCCAAGTGGGATGAAAACAAAATCTGTGAAATTGGGTAGGGGGAAAAAAGAAAATATAACAAAAAAAAAAACCCAACCCAAGAACACCAGAAAAACCCACAACCCACCCCACCCCCAAAAAAGCCAAAACCAACCAACCAACCCCACCACACAGGATGGAAGGATTCCGGAGGAATTCAAACCTCCTCTGCAGAACAGCCATGGCATGACAATCAAAGGGAGAGGTGTTTCCGTGCATATAATACAATGTGCATCAGGTCACAGAAAATGAGACTGGATAAAAAGGTCCTGATTAAAGTCTTCTCCTGTTTCACACTGCAGGTGAGTGATCCTAACACCTTCAAACTGCTGCTGCCAGACTCAGCAGTTATACTACCAAGTTATGAGCTAATCATAACCATCCTTTGTCTTGGTATTTACTGAAATATACTCTGACACTTACTCTCAACATTACCTGCTGAGTCTCCTTACCCATCTCCGCCTAGCAGCCTACTTGTAGTCAGACACTGCAGCCCTTTGTCAGCAGGGCTCAGAGAAGTGGCTAAGTGAAATTAGAAAACAAAAATACTAATTTGTAATGGATATTTCAAAAAGGGGCAGAGATGAATAAGGGCAGTAACTCATAAAAAATAATCTATAAGCAACCCCAGAAGTTTGCTGAAATGGACACAATAAGATTTCTCAGTTAAATGATGCAATACACAGAATTATCAGGACAGACACCACAGACACTGTACAAAAAGAAAAAGAAAGTCTACTAGGAAGTCAACAGTGAGATCTCCCCCTCAGCTAATTAGCAAAAAGAAACATTTTCCTACAAAGTGGTTTGAAAATTTGTAGAAATCCAATGAATTAGTTATCCTAACCTCTTAAATATCATGGGACCACTCACATGCAATTTTTCATATGACTATATCCTTTGTTTATTGTGAGTGGATGGTATCTCACTTTCATGAATTCCAATGTCATTTTAGCATCAACCTATACTTCTTATAAGTCCTGACAACTCACATATATCCATACACATCTATGTACCAACTGTAACAGAAATTTCTTAACACATGCATATGTACATTACCTAACAAAACAACCCAAGACTCTCTATTTTAACTCACAACAAGGATGTGAGAAACATACCCTAAACTCAACTAAGTTCAGTTTCGCTCTGAGCTTTTAGCCTATTTTATCTTGTTGACTTAAATGTATAGCAAGCCAACTTAAATTTCTTTCAATATTTACCTTTCTGGTTAGATTATGCAGGTTGCCAGCTACTGACAATGGCAGCTTAAAGTAGCCATGAAACTTGAGCATCATTCCGAAGTCATGTTTCCACTGATGTGCAAAGCTCTCTTTTTGTATTATTTAGGGAAAAAAAAAATCATAAGTACATAATATTTAGGAATACTTAAAGAAAAAAACCTATACTCTTTAAGATTGCCTTTGAACCTGTTGCCTTGCACATTTGTAAAGTACAGTGTATCTATTAGTTTAGTTGTTCACACCTATTAAACGATGTTCAATGCAAGTCCTTTGGATTGCATCCAAAATTCACGACATTCACAAGACTGATAAAACCCCTCAGAGTGCCCCAGGTTTACCTAGCTACATAATTTGTGCATACATGCAACAGCTTGGACTGCAGCTGCTCGCACCTATCACCAGAGTTTTAATCTCTTCAAATATTCATTAACTACATTAAAACATATACTCGTCTCTGAAAGCTGCATAACAGAGAAATCTAGTGTTAGATCTGACAAAAAGTTCTGATGCTTACATGGAGCAAACATTTTCATTAAAACAAAAATTGCAAGTTACTCCACCTAACCCTGAAGGTGCCTCTCTGTTTTACTTTAAATGCTTTGAAAACTTTAAAGTTCTCCTTCTGGGTGTGTCCAGAACTACCGCAATCCAAGAAAGCCCAGTGCCTGTCTCCAATCTAAGCTTGATCAAGATCCAGAAGTTTTCATTTCTTTGCCTAAAATCTCACAAACCCTTCTCCCCTGTCCAGTAAGTATACTCCACAAACAACAACACAGACAGAACCACGATTGAGCCTCTTACATTCCCAGGTACAACTACTAATTGTCTTTTAAACATAGCCTCTGGCATCACCCGCTTTTGCGTAACAGATTGGTGACTCACCTTCCCTGACGGGCAGCCTGTGCCCCAAGAGGAGAGGCACTCCCCGCTGCCCCAGGGCCGCACCCTACCGACTCCTCCAGGGCAAGGTGCTTGCCTTTCTGCAAAGCTGGGCTTCTACCCAGAAGCGCCAAAGACCCCAAATAAAACAATAATCATAAAGTTGAGGGCCATCCTGGAGTAGTCTGAAATATTGGTCCCATTTCTAAAGCTGTCTCTTAATTCAGCAAATGTTCCACTTCTCAAAGAACAATTTCAGCTCATTTCTTTGGAATTCAGTGGAAAAAATGCATAACCTGATTATTTGGCATCTGAGTCTATAATATTTAATTGTCCTCTGAAAATCCTCTGAAAAAGTTGGTGAAATCCCACACAGACCGTACATACGATGTCCCAAAATATCCATTCCCGGGATGCAAATGTTGGCTTGTAAAAATATTGTTATGCTGGAGGGCGCCACAATTCAAACAATTTTGCTTCCGTCTTTGTTGAAGAGCATATAATTTAACTGGAGACCTAACAAAGGTTGTGACATTAATCTTGTAAGTAAAGGGGGAGAAGCAAGAAAGTGCTTGTTTATAGGTGGTGAGCTGCAGTCATATTATATGAGTAGTAGGATTTGTTTCTTTAATTTTTCCTCTAGATGTCACTTTTCTTAATCTTTGTTCACAACACTGGTTATGTATTTGCTGAATGTGCACTACTAATAAAAGTATCATAAACATGAAAATATTATAATAATGAACCTGATCTAAAATTCACTAAAGACCTCTTAAACTCAATAATAAGCTTAAATATGGATTTAACAACATAATAATAGGTTTGATAATCAAATAAAGTATATTTTTGCAGCGTGAATTACAACATATAGCTAGTTAATTGAGATCAATTGCAAAGGAACGGTGCTGGAGTAGCTGTGCTAAGTTGATTAGTAACTCTGATATGATTTATAACTCTGAAATCCTGAAAAGACAGTTTATGTGGAGATCAGATTTATCCAACTTTAAAAGAAAAAAAAAGACCAGAAAACACGAAATCATTGAGTGCCAGAAAAATTCAATTAATTGTTCTTTTTTGCTTCTTTGAAATAATAACCCAGAAAGATTACTCTTTTTCAAAATTCGGGCTGCACCAAAATTGCCATTTTTAGTCCAATTTTGCCCCCTCTTTCACCTTTCAAAAGTATTGCTAATTCTCACAAACACTTACCACATTTAAAGTTCTCACATGTGGTTTCCAGGCAAAGGACAATTATGTAAAAGGTAAAACGAATCACAAAAACGGGATCATATATCTCTGCAAATCAACAGAGAGATTCTTGGGATGTAACTGTGTGGAAACTATTGCAAACCTATCTTAAGTTCATTTCAAGATTTGAAATTGACAGGCTGTGCGGTTTTGGCCAAATCCCTGGCATTATCTTTAAAACTATGCTTCATAACCACAGTTTTTAGAAGAATGATTTCTTATGATGACACAGTAGATGGACAACCTCATTTCTAACTGAACAATGTTTTGTCAAGAAATCACACTCAAAGTGCACCATTCAGTTCTCGAATTTATATCGTCCTCCACAGCAGCCAATTTAGAAAACGGCATTAAGCTCCAAATTAGAGACCTATAGAGCTTCATCAGGTCACTGACCATTCCCTAGCTTTATTGTATTATTGTCTAAGGACAGTCTAAAGTAAAGGTAACGTTTTCCACAACTTCCTGTGTAGTAGTAAAGCCAGATACTATATTTTACTGAAAAGATTCCTAAACTCTTCAAAAGCCTTTGTAGACAGAATAAAAGGAAACTAGAAAACACCTCCAATAAACAGAGGATAGACCAACTGGTTGCAGGGTGTATTTAGTATTCTATTTTATACAAGTTAATTGGTATTACTGCTTAGAGGTTGGATACAAAATGTGGACTCATGCATCTAGGTATATTAAAAGAAGCCCAGCACACAATTAACAAAGCTAAGGTAGCCAAGCCACACGGCAGTTGGGTTTTTTTACCGTCCCTTCTCTCTCTAAAGAGGCTACTACAGGAATCTTGATACCAGCTTGTCACCATTCACTGATTTTAGGAATTCCAACTCTTGCCATAGCTGTTCTGTATCACTAGCGCAGAACAAACTGGACAGACCATATAAGACGAGTATGTAAGGACATGAGCAATTCTGTTCCCATCTGAAAGTACTTACTCAACGTTCAACTAGCATATTCTACTTGTGTTATGTGAATGTGGCTGCAAATTCCCTTTGCTCACAGATTCACTGACAAATCATTGCACATGCAACCATTAAGAGCAGCCTGTTCCACACCTAATCAGCCCAGAGAACTGAAGGAAGTTCTAGCAGTTTCAGCATTTGAAAACTATGAAAGGTGCTACTTATCACAGCTCTACATATCAGAAACCATCATCTCTTCTAACAAGACACGTTCCACATATTTTAATAAATTTTGCTCTCCTTTTAAAGAACTTCTTTGCTACAGCCTGAGTATCCCAAACCAAGGATGTAGAAGGGACTGCACATGTAAGAAGGAGGAGGAGATTACATGTTAAAGACCCTTTTCATAAAGCAATCTTTCTTAACCTTTCCATAATTCTGATCAACATTAATCTTATTATTGATAATGAAAGATACTGAAAAAGGAACGGTTAACAGCCTAAAAAGTCAGGTGGAAATACCTGACATCCCTATAAGCACCAGTTCAAAATACAGGTGAGTCTTTCATTGTTACAACAAGAAAGAGAAACAGACTTGGGTGAACTCTGCTATGATTAAACAACTACAGTCTTGCCTACAAAATAAACACTAAGACCACGACTTTATTTTCAACAAGTTACTGTTCTAGATACTCTTCTACCAAGCATAAGTAGCTAGAGTGGTGGTTTAGATTTGGTTCCTATACTGCTTCGACACCCCCTTCGTGTTGTGGAGACGCAGGTAAAACTGCCTGCGGTGACTGGTAGTAAGAATGCCCTGGCTAGAAATATTTAATTGAGAGAAGTAGTATGTACGAAATGTCAGACTCCATGTCTGTTTATTTAGTAAAAGTCTCAACAATACTTACATTCCTTTCATGACTTGCTTAATGAAAGCTGTTTTGAGAACACAAGGTGTCTCTCTGAAATGAAAGAAAAGCTTCTAACTTTCAACCTATCTTCATCTTAGTTTCCTCAAAACACAGGCTTGCAACAGCATTTAAGTGGAGTGTACATCAAGAGGCAGACAATGGTTCAATACCATCTGTTGCATGAAAACCAAGGACACACCAGCCTCACTCAGAGTTATAACGCATCCTATTTGAAAAGGTCATAGAAAACAAGTATTTCAGCAAAGCTAATTGAAGGCACATGTACAAGGAAAGTAACACACAACATATTTCAGCAGTGTAATCAGCTATTTCTTAGTAATACAGCTGGGAGACACCCCTCTCATCAAGTAAAAATCACATATATTACATAATTATTGTGCAGTTAGAAGATACCTTCCTTTTGCAAAGAGTAAACATTGTCTTTCAGCCGTCTGTTTGATGCCGGCAGAACACAAGTCTTTTTCTCCATTTCTTTTAAACCGCTTACCATGAGAATCAACTTTCATGCTATTTAATAAATGTTGTAAATACATGCCCAAGCATCAATACCCTCCATGTAGAAAAAAAAACAGGAACAAAATATAGGAGGCTGTGCTTCAGAGAATAATTTTTTTGGCCTGAGTATTAGGCAACATTCAACAACATACATAGGTGATGATCAAGTGTTCCTGGTGACAAGGTACCCTTCGAAAAAAATACTTCATTTACTGGTAAATAGATGTGTGTTATCATTAGCCTACCACAACCAACTCTGCGTGGCTCCAACACAAATAGAAAACCTGATGTGAAACTCCCCATTCTCTAAATTAGGGCTGATTCACACTAACAGGATATATAAAAAGCCAGCAATGGTCTGCGAACACACGGAAACATTTCTAACAATACAAAAATCCTGAACTTCAGCTGTGATTTTCTAAGGAAGAAATTAAATAGTAGATGAATGCTTAAATCTACCACTGTCCTCACAAAACAAAACACGCAAAAAAATTAACGTCCCTGTCAAGGTACTACCTGAACACGTGCAATCTCAAAGTACTAGCTTTCACAAAGATCCTTCTGTTTTGCTTGCAAGACTTCTGAGGTGCTTGGGGTACCAGTGTTAGAACACAACAGGGAGGAGTGTATGCAATGGGGACTTGAAATCTTTGCTTGCTTATTCAGAAACAAAATATTTTCTTTGGAGTATCAGTGGAGGAAACACCTCCCTGCATAAGTAATTCTTCCAAACAACAATGCTTTCTGGGAATACTCATACATTGTTCCAGAGCAGACAAGTGATAAAGCTGTATCTGTACAGGGACACTCCAAAAGTCAAACCAAACCACTTTTCAAACTTGTTAGCCTTCTTAGTCCTTGGAAGAGATCACCATAGATCATCCAAGTTACCAGAGGGAACGTAGTCTTGTCAAGACTGACTAAATATTTCTCTTTTGGGTAGCTATTCATATCCACTTTTGTCAGAGATGCTTTATTTTCTGAAGTAAAACCCTATACAGCGGAACAGATACTAACTGGAACACGTATCTATAAATATAACGCAGGCATCCATTGAAATTACCATTAAGATGCTTGGGGCTCAATTCCAAACTTTGGCTACAGCGACTCCAAGGGCTTCTGTAGCATTATTCTGTGTACAGAACTATAAATAGGATAAAAATCATTCCCAGGGAACTTCGGAGATTCCTCTGCCTGTTCTGCAGTTCTCTGATTTGGGTTAAGCATTCTAAAGAAAGGCTGGCACTCCCTCAAAACTTGAAGGGAACTTTGACACAGAAGAACAATTAAAACAAACAAGCAAACAAAAACTATTTGTTAATAGAGGTAAAAGCAAGGCAATTCCGTGTCAGTTTATTAGCCCATCTACTTAGAAAGAAAATACATTTATAAATGTATATGCCAGGTCACAGTCAAACAAGTATCTCCCACGCGTTCCAGCAGCAAAGGCAGGTGGTCTTGGTAGCCCAATGACTATACCACTGTGATTCAATGCAGTGCTGCACCGCAGATCCCTGGCTTCCTCTGCTCTCTCTAATGGACATCAATGCAGACACACATCCCAAAATAGCTCATCAAATCCTTTCCTACACAAGTTTTCAAGGACAAGTGTTTTAACATACATTTCAATACTGCCGTAACTGGAGGGTAAAGCAATAGCAACTATCTACTGACGTACATTTTGTACCAAGCAGCGTCCAAAAAAAGTGACCAGGGCTTTCGTAACGAACATTACACATGATGAAAGTCCTCTTCCCTTCGGTCCACTCCTGCAGTCAGCAAACCCAACTGCTTTATTTTGGCAAAAAGAAGAGATTTCTTTTTTTTCCTTCATGCACTTCCCACCTGAATTGACCTCCACTTGAATCAAAGTGACTAGCACTGCTCAGGTAACAGTATTGCTGCAGTCCAGTTGCCATGAAGAACTGGGCAATGACTTTAAGGGACGGTACTGTACTGGTAGGCAGAGCTCTACCACCTTAAAAGCTCAAAGATTCAAACAATAGAGTGTCCTCTAAGATTTGGGAGAATTTGCACACTAAACACCTTCTAAATAGGTGCAGTATATGAGAGCAACATAGGGTTTCAACTGGCTAGTGGCCAGATGTAAGGCTGTAGAAGCTTCTCAGGAACGCACATGGGGATATACCTTTTAGGGACCACTGAAAAATAAGTGACCTAAGTCCAAAATAAATAGTGCTGTGATACTATGGCATTCAGATAACCCTAAACATGCCTTTGCCGAATAAAACTTAACAAATCAACTGCTCTGGTCTGTTCTGAAGGAAATTTCATATACCTAATAGCAAGACTTGGGTGCTTTATTTTTAAGAGGCAGTACAGATAAGAACTGCAGCTCATGGACAGAAACACAGCTCACCGCATAGCTTACACATCTTGCATTGTGGATTTCCGAGTCTAGGCTCCTGAAACAACTTGAAGTGAACTAGTTATAAAAGACTGGTTAAATTAAATTACTTTGTTATTAAATACTACTATAAGAATGATGAGATTCTAACTTATTTCTCATTAAAATCCTCTCTGATGTGAGGCTCCCCACATCCTGGTACGGTAATGCAACTTGAAGGTCGTTTTCTTTTATGTTCCTACATAATGATGAATAATAGATCTAATGAGAAGTCTTACAAAAGCACTGTGAAATTAAGTATTTCTTTCATAATTTTGAAACAGAATACCAGGGAACTTAAACCCAACATGAAACAATAACAAACTATCAATGGATCTCTGACAGCCAACTGGAAGAATGACAGTAAGTTGTCTTGTAAATCTTTTGCGAATATTAAAATCTGCATGGAAATAAATACAGGTATAACTCAGAGAACACACTAAAGAACTGTTCATAGAGATCTATTTAGCTTTCATCCACAATAAAATTTAGACGAGGGCTGCAGCATAACAAGATAGACATTGAATATCCTTATCCTCTGGGCTGGATATATACTTGATATCACTGATACAAAACTGGATGGGCAACGAAGATGGTAGCATCGGATGTCAATTGTGCTGTTATGCCTTTACGATTTAAAGTGGTACATTTGCAGAAGTGCATCTCTTCTTTATAGGAAGATGTTAATAGGGATAAAAAGGAAAACGCTATGTTACCCAGCTTTAATCAGCAAGGACAACAAACAATAGTATCATTGGGTCTTTTTAAGAAAGAGAATGAAGATTCAGTATGATTAGTGACAGCAGAAGAAATGTAAAATTCATATGTTCAGAAACCCAGAAACAATTTTCTACCCCTTGAGACTAAAGCCGCTGAATATCATTTTCCTGAAGTCCTTATTCGGTTCAGGTTCGGTTCAGACTTCCAGAAATATCCTAATGGTTGTATCCATCATACCTCCATGTGGTGAACCCTTCAGCCTCCTGCAGTTTAAAACTGAACTGCAAGATCCTTTAAGGGTGGAGAGCAGGAGCTGTTTGTTCTTATCCTGTCAGTTTGAAAGGGATTTTAGACATCCTACACATCTTGTCTTGCTGCTATGCCTCCTGTGCTCTGGTGGTCTAGATGACAGTTAGTATTTCAGTCCATTTAATGTAAACTGCATAAACTGTTACACTCCTACAGGAGATATCAGTCCTTGACACAAAAACACTACGATAATCATACATTGAAGGAATCTTAGGCTATCAATCACTGAGCAGCAAAGTTGAAACATTTCACTCGCTGCAGATTAAAATCTCCCTATTAGGAAATATATAGTTTGGCAGATGCCGTCCAATCGCCTGTGAAGAATAAGTTTATGGTTGACAGATAAAAGATACTAATCTCACAGAATCACCAAAACCCCTTGTCACCCTTGTTAATAGCGTTATGCAAAAAACTAAACTAATGAGTCAGGACGACTGTATTCCTTTTTTCATTTCCAGTCACCCTCTCCAGGTCAGGTTCTAGTCTAGTTTTTCCCAGCCTATACGTAAATCTGCTACTGCTTTCAAGAGAGGTTTGCCTGACAGTAGGTCTAAGACTTGACTGTATAATCTGACTTTGAAAGAACCAAAACGATTTTGCTACTTGCAGTCATTCACTGGAGCTGATGCATACGAGTACCCATTCTCACATCTGCAAAAGCCAGAAGGGTTGAAGAGAAACAATGGAAAGAAATACCGTACTTCTCTGCAACTCCTGCACAGGCTTGCAAAGAAAGGCAGGTTAATGGAAATCCCCTTTTTAACAAAACTGTGGAAACCAGCAGTACAGTTAGTCACAGCATAGTAAAAAGGTGACTGTATCCTGCCCCCACATTTAGCCATACACTACTTTATTCAGGATAAGGTAGCCTATTTGCAATGCCATCTTGCAACACAGCAGCTTGAGCAAACTTATTACACTTAGTTTTGAGGGACCCTGCACCTTGCAGCTCAGCAGCATACCTGGATTAGGAGGATACCGAGAACTGGAAAGCATGACTACCACAATACAGGTCTACCCACTGACGGCATATACAGCCTTCTGGCTGTACCTAAAATCAATTATGACTTCAGACTAAAGTATTATTTTCTCCCTATATATAATGAATGTTTTAATGCATAAGCATCTTTGCTCACTATCTCTGTTGATGAGATGTAGCTTAGAAACACTACTTAGTAGTAGTAGTAGTTTCAGAGTTGGGTGGCAATGCAAGTCAGAATAAAATCCACTCGCACCTTTCACTCTTCTTTTCTGACCACAATAAATGCTGAACCTAATTTGGTTTATTGAACTCATCTACAATGCAGAAGCCTCTGCCACCATCATACCATGCTTCGGGAACTTTTGTAACCACTCTTGCTCAAGCAAACCAATTCAAGTAGCTGGGACTTTGTCTAAGTAAAGTGAGAGTGAAGAATTCTGAATAGAGCCCTTATTGCATCAGGTAAAAAAAAAAAAAAAAAAAGAAATCAAAGGTCATCTCTTGGCAGTAGAGCCTGAACTTATTTGTGCTCGAGGGCAGGTTATTACGGTGCACTGACCTTCACCTGACATTACTTAGTGCTTCAGGCAAAATATCCATGTGTCTACAAACTGAAAAAAATGGGGACTTAAAATGTGAATGATTTCTTGTATTTGCAAGACAACAAGAACTGCCAATTAAGTGCTGGCAAAGAAAACAGAGTAGCTCCTCCAACACTGTGGACTTCAGTTGCTGGTTTAAACAGTCCCAATGCCACAGACAAAGCATGCAAGATCAGTGGTGACCTTTCCAAAAAAAAATAAAAGGTGACAAGTTTTGTATGTTTGAGGGGTTTTTTTTTAAATCAGAGTCTACCACTGTTGTGCATACTGCTTAAAGTCAGAAAAGTAAGGTTTTATACAGCGACTTGCAATCTTCTACTTGAGTACTCATTGTTGGAG
Source organism: Anarhynchus alexandrinus (assembly GCA_008711295.1). Lineage (NCBI taxonomy): Eukaryota > Metazoa > Chordata > Aves > Charadriiformes > Charadriidae > Anarhynchus > Anarhynchus alexandrinus. The sequence continues at coordinate 7,086,017 of VUYV01000008.1, read as the reverse complement.
ATAGAGGAAGACTTGCTGAAAGGAATGCAACTCGAATGTAATCACTCCTTGGGCACTGCTTGACAGTGCTTCCTGGTTAAGCATAAAATCTGTATGGTCTGAGTAAACAGGATTTCTGAAGAGCCCAGAGTTTTGAAAAGCCCTTCTAACATAGCTTTAGGAAAATGGCAAAACAAAAAGCAGAAACAAACCAACCCTACCTTTCTGAACCCTCAATTGCCAGCAAGACACATTTGGAAACAGTTTCTCCCCCTCTTCTATTTCAAAGCAGTAGAAACAATCACAATTTAATCACAAGCAGCATGGTTCAGAAGAAGTCAGACCAGTTTCTGTCCAATTCTAACAGTATGAAAGCAGCAAAGACATTTTAGTCCTTTCATGCCCTCATAATGCATTTTTTTCTTGTTTAAAATTATTATTATTTAAATTTTAAAAGTGCTCACAAACACTCATTCTGCATTCAGCCCTGGTGGGATGAATTTAGCCATCAACAAATACAGGCAGAATGGACATCTGTATGACAACTCATTAATTACAGCAGCATTGTCAGTGCCTAAGTAATAAATCTGAACCTGATCCTGCAAAATTGTAAACATTCCTATGAGAAGCAACAATAGTACTCCAAACTCCTTAATGTCAATGTGAGTAAACTCCTGAATTGCGAAGGGGAAAAAAAATAAAGGCAAAAAAGAGAGTCTTTTGATGTGCAATACGTATTAACAAGTATGAGCTATGTCTGAAGAAGTAAAGGAATATAGGAAATTACATTTTTAATGGCTGCTTATCACTACAAAAAAATCAAAACTGACATCCTGCCTTAACCCCCATGTTTCAACACATGAATAGTATTTCCTGGGCCATCAAAGCTGAACAATACTAACAGTTAATGGTTAACACACTTCATTCTTTTAAATCCTTAGTCTTTTGCTGTTCCAGTTAAGTGCTTAAATTCCACATACAGACCCTGAGGATCTGCAAGAAGGTTTGCCCGCTGTTCCACACTCACTTCCCCAGTGACTGTAGCTCCATGGAACTACAGGAAAATGAGATAGAGCCTTCATTACAGCCAGATTAAGTAATTGCATCCATTCCATATAATTTATCATCCTTTTGGGCAGCTTGTGTCATGGGATGTTATTTTTATTGTAATTATGCAGGGTGGGATTGGACAGGCTCTTGCTTCTCTTTGCCAATCTGATAAGCAAGATCATTTCTTCTTTTTACTTTCGTAGAAACTACATGTTTTAGATAAAAATAACCAAACAAAAATACCAGCATAATATACAACCAACTAATAGCAGCCTGATGTTACCAAGCCAGGACTACAGCAATCACCTTTACCATGGAAAAAAATCCAGGACATCTGAAAACTTTCCAAGTCAACATTTACTCTATTGTCAACAGCTTCGCTGAATTTGCCATTTAGAGATAAGTTCGTCCTTCCATGCACTTCTCTCCAGCTAATCCAAATGGAGTATCAGGGGAATCCACTTGATTCAGGATTACAGATTTTAGTCATAGGATATTCAAGTATCTAAGTGACTTTTTTCTCCTGGGGAAGTAGTATTCCATGCTCACACATAGCCAAGTGCTGACCCAGCAACGCCAGACGCAACAAATGTTTTTCACCAAGAAGCAGCTTTCATGAAGAAGGGCTTTTAAAAAGGGTTTCTCTATCCATCCTCTTCCCAAAACAAGTGCAGAGAAACACGTTCCAACTTGGGCATCACAGCTCACATAGAAGGCAATGAGCAGGAAACCCCACTACTTCTACGTAACATTACAGACAGCATCCTTAGGCTCTTGACAAACATTTAACTCAGGCAGCCTTCTCCTCCTGTTCTTTTATCTCACTAAGACATACAGTCACAAAGGACAGACCTTGCCCCACCTCTTGGGCAAGCAAGGTCCAAGGTGTCATGTCAGCCCTGATTCTACATTAACAGCGACAAATTTGGAAAGGTTCTGCTTGCTACCAAGCTTCCCTGCTAAACTTCATTCCTATACAAGAAGAGGTCAAATACAACCCTCATACACAGATAAAGAAAGTTCAGAAGTTGAAACTTCTGTTGCCACAACAGTTGTCCCTTGAATTTAACAAAAAAAGGGAGTATTCTTCTCTTATTTATTGTAATATTTTAAGAAGCTTGGGTTTAGGAAAAAAGCACAATTAAGTAAAGTGAAATGAACAAAAAATGCAGTAAAAAAAAAACCAGTACCTTTCTGAAGAATTGTATTTCTCTCTACACTTAATCACATATAGCTATGCATAACTTGTGAGTTTATAGCAGTCTTAAAGGAAGAGCAATACAGGGTCACAGTCATGAACAAGTGGATCCTCTGCAAAGGGCTGAATTTTATCTACCAAGTCCTGTAATTTAAACATCTTTTTTTGTACCCACAGAGTCTCCTAAAGGCCCTAGTTCCAGGAACCAACTATACGACAAGCATAACTCCTGTCAGGTCTCAGAAGCTTAGCCATTTCTTTCCACAAATCAGATGAAGACATAAATATATCTGTGCTGATAAAGCATCCCTCCCCATTCCTTTTAAAAGTACGTTATAACTTGTCAATTCGATTCTGTGTTCATCAAAATTCACCATTCTTATGTTGTAGGGCATTCCCTGTTCCTGGTCAAACAGAATTTAATTCCGATTTCTGATCACAGACAGTTGTGCTGAAGTGATGATATGGAAAAATGTTTGAGAAACGGAGGGCTACACACTTTAGGCAGGGCTAAACACCCAGATGGCAGTCATATCAACACCTGGAAATTTTCATGTTTAACACCAACTGATTAATGCAAACAAGGAATATGAGCCAATGCCTGAGAACAGTTGCATTCAATGTGTTCTGTCAAGTCATTCTACCAGCAGAGAATGAGCTTTTACCACAGTTCAAACACAGCGCTAGTCCCATTGGAGAAATAAAGAGCACTGCCTGCTTGTAGAACCAGGAGATACACAGAAGTAGTCCCTTACATGTGAATGCAAGCATACCAACAGACTGGCTTTAAAGAAATACTGAAACGATGGTTTAAAATGCCACTAAGATTTCACGGCTGACACCAGTGGTCATTCTTTCCAATGACAAGAGCACATCACATGGGAATGCCTTGATCTGAAAGCCACTGAAGTTACTGATAACCTTTTCCTTCACTTTATTGGCCCTTAGATCAGAGCTTTAAATAATAGAGATAGTGGCTTTTGCACTTACTGAGAAAAGAATCTACAGAACTGATGGAAAAAAAGTCATTTTTTAAAATAAATTTTTCCATATAAGGAATATGGAATCTTCCTGTGAAGGGAAATTCCAAAACCAGGACCAAAATAAATACTGTAGTGGGATGCCAAGTAGCAGCAGCACAAGACTGATGTGAAATAGCCAATGAGCAAGTCCTTAAGCTGTGATTTGAAGAAACACAGTAATAAATCTATGAGGCACATACTATATAATTTGGTTTTGTTCATATACAACAGATACTTTTATTCTAGTGCTTTCTTTTTTTTTTTTTTTAAGCATAAAGCACTTTGCATGCAAATTATCTTCAGGAAATTTAACAGTTGGCCAATATCCTGTAATTACCATACCTTGTTCAGAGATAAAGGAAATGGAGCAAGATGCCAATAAGACTTGATCAGCAGCACACATCAGGTCAATGGCAGTGTTGGAAACAGAAGCCTGCATTCCAGCAACTCCCACGTATATCACCTAACCAACAGATAAGGCTACCTTCTCTTACAAGGATCATACTGAGATCATATCAACAACATTGGAATATTTCTAGCACGAGAACAGCTCCTGCCAAGAAGCCCCACATTTAATGCTTGGTACTACCGTTTAAAAAATATGTAACGGATGTCTGTAGATGGTGTTGACAAGTACTGACTGTTTAACAGCAGCCAAAATTATGAACACTGACCCATCTCTGGGAATGCCATAACCCTGAAGGGAGAAGCTACACAAATTTGATGTGTGACATGACACTCACAAGTCCCCCAGAGAAAAATGGGTGGGACAGAACATTCCAGGAGGAGATAACCAAGTTGTTTTAAATTAAAGAATTTGTAGCTGTTATTGTCAACTAACACAAAGAACAAAACAAAACAAAAATCAGGCAACACTGAAGCACAGTTTCAGCTATGCTCCCTTTATACAGAGTAAGATACAAGGCCAAATTTAGTGCCCATCAGATCACTCTGTTAATCAGTCTTTCTTATTTATATCTGCTTAACATCTCCCTAATTAATCTTCTAAATGAAGTATTAGACCATGCATTCTCCCTAAAATTCTGATATATGTAAACAGAATTTTATAATGTAATATACTATCCTGAATGCAAGAGAAGCTATTTAAATGCAAAACACACAATAACCCGCTTTTACTTAACCTAGTATAGATTAACAATGCAATCATGTTCATTGATCACATATTTAAACCACATATATTCATAATTAAATTAGCTTTACAATTACCCAATTCATCCTCCAAACCGCATTTATATCAGGTTAACCTGCTTTCTGAAAACTACAATCTAATAACTGAACTGTGTACATGCCTACTTAAGGGAACAAGACTTTTCATAGAATACGTTCTCCAGCTAGCACTATGACCATCGGAAGCATTTCACAGTTAAAAGCTACAAAATGCTTTGCCTACCTACAATGGTAGAAGTGATACTACCAAGGTCCAAACTATTTAAGAAGTTGGTCTGATACAGTAAGTTTTCTGCTCTTAGTTTTTTCCTACTTGCAAGAAAAATAACAACCCTCTAAAACTGAAGCCTGTTATGATAATACAACACTACAGGGGACACAGTTAAAATTGCTTATGCATGGTTGACACTGGAGTTTCCTAGGTTTTTAAGTGTTTAACCATCAAACCATAATTTTCTCTAACAGAACAACTCAAAGCCCATAAAAGTCTCTACACTGACTGCACTTCATTGTAGGTGAAAAAACTGAGTTTTAAAGTAAGAAAAATCCAAAGTATCACTACTAAGTGTCTGACCAGCACTTCTTCACCTCCATTTTCAATACAACCGCTGCTGTGAATGGTCTGAATATCATACATCTGGCATCACATCACAGAGAACTGAAACTACTATGTGGAAAACCAACTTTTCTGCTGCCATTGTCCACACAGAATCACACACTCAGGCCAATCAAAGTCTTCAAGATGATTCTGTTCATTTTTGGGTTGCTTTCAGGCTTTGTTTAATGCATGTTTGCCTAGCACAATTATTCAGTTTGTTCTATAGCAAAAGCAAAGGCTTTACACTGCAATCATAAAACTCATCACTACCTATCAGCAACCTAATTAATTTTCTACAATTAAATCTGCTGGAGCTCTGAATGAACCTCTTGTATGAAGTGTGAAAGACAGAAATCTTGCACCATGCGACACCTCCAAGTGCTTCTGTGAGTTAAGAGTCAGGAATCAGAAGTTCCAATGGAGCTGTTTCAGATTAGAGTCATCAGCAGACCTGGGATTAGCCCTGCTCCGAAATAAAACCCGACAAGCTATGTCCAGGGCACAGTTATGATAAATAATCCACATTTCCTACTTACACTCACTTTGAAGGCTTCTATATGATAACCCAAACCAGCTGACCTCCTATTTCTAACTTTGCTGAAAATTCTCATTTTACAGCGCTTTTTCTCCTTGAAAAGTAGTCTCTTCTCCTAGTCTACTTAACTCCATTGTCCCACTAGATTCCCTGGGAGAGAGGTGATGGAAAAGAAAGCATCAAGAATTACAGCTGTCTAAGGAATTTCAGCAGTATCAAGTTTCATTTTAAACCCCTGATGGGTGGATGGGTGAATGGGTGGAAATCGCATCAACCAGTAGATTACTACTAATTTTAAGCCAGAAAGAAGTCAGAGTTGGCAAGCCACAGCTTGATAGATCAAGTTGGTAAGAGTGCATTGGCAGTTCCACAAACAGCACTACACTCAGACAAATCTGGACTATTTTCAGTTCCTGCTCTTGCCACAGAAGACAGGAGAAACATGCACAGCAGACTGACAGAATATTAAGAGCCCATTAGGCGACTATTTCATCCATGGCATTATAGCCTTGTATTAAGCTACTAACAACCAGTTACTCAGATAGTGGTTTCTGGTTAAATAAATAAACCACACTGGTTCATCAACAGACGACCACACAGCGAGTTACAAATATTTCTATTACTTTTGTTGGCTATTCACACCATTGATGCACCAACTTAAATCTGTCATCCCTGCTAGCAGACATCATCATGCTGCTACATAAGCCATTTTGTACTAAAATCTTGACTGTAACTCTTATTTTTGCTGATCCCTTGATTAAAAGCATATAAAAGAATGAAAAAATACAGGAAAAGGTGATGATGCTGCCAAGAGATATAGAACTCCCATAAAAGAACTGACTAAAAAGCTCAGAATTCTTTACCTTAAAATAAGAGATAGCTGAGGTAGATAGATAACAAAAGAATACGGTCCTGAAATAGCACAAAGATAGCAAGTAGGGAGCAAGTATAATTAATTTTATAAGGACTGAGCAGTCTCAGGCGGTAGATTTAAAAGAAGCAGAAAGAAGTAGCTTTTCCACACGACATATGAACCTGTGGAACTCACTGCTGCCACGTTTTCTAACCTGTTCATGCTTCTAGCACAAAAAAAAACCCCACATTTGGACGAATAGCAAGTGTGTCGAGGGCTATTAAAAACACAAGCGTGGGCACACTGACATCTTGAAAAAGCGTAAAGCCATAGCTGGAGGAGAAAAGGTATTCCGATACTCCCCTCTGCTACGGCGTATACCCCTGTAGCCTGACAACTGAACACGAACAGCTCAAGTGCTACTAGAATTTAAGCGCAGGATAGAGGGTAACAAAGCCAGAAGCAGGAGAGCGTGAAGAGAAACGCCAAACGCAGCTCATGCTTTCGCATGCTGTGCTTCGATAGCCCAAAAGATCTGGCCCAAAACAAGCACAATTGCGACACGCATTCTCCGTGAGGAAAGTTACTCACTTCTTTTACTCCCTCATGCGAGCTGCTGGATCCGGCTGAGCCTACGTGCCGCTACAGCTCCTGGTGGGACACCCGGGCCGGCGGAGCAGCTCCTCGCACCCCCTCTGGACGCAGCAGCCCCTGCAAACCCGGCGCGCAGGCAAAGCGGCTTGGAAATGGCTACTGACACAGCCAGAACCAGCCAAAAACACGAGGCGCAGGAATCTCGCAGGGCGGACCCGAAAGCTCCCTGGCAGCCGGGAGGGAGCGAAGGCTCCTCGGGCCGCGGCTCCGAACGTACCCCCCGGCCGCGGCCCCGCAGCTCCGGCCGCCCCCGCCGCCCCGGGGCGCTGCCCGCACCCCCCCAGCGGCTCTGCCACCGCCGGCCNAGAGGGCTGACACCCGCATGGGAGGCGGCGGCCCCTCCGCCGGGAGTGCCGGAGCGCGGCCGCAGGTCGCCCCGCAGGAGGCGAGGCAGGTTCCCGGCGGCTGCGGGGCTGAGGGACAGCCTCTCCCCTCGCCTCCCGCGCAACGGGGAACGGCGGCCCCGCTGCCCGCGCCTGCTGCCACCTGGCGGCCGCCCCGCCGAGCCGCCCGGGCCCGTCCTCCATCCCGCCCTCCCTCAGGCGGGCCGCTCAGCCCCGCGGCCCCCTCGGGCTGGGGCACGGCGGCGAGGCGGGGGTCGGCCGCCGGCGGAGGGAGGCGGAGGGGAAGGGCGGGAGCGCAGGTGCTACCGCGCCCACCGGCACCTGCGCGCCCCGCCCCGCGCCCGCCCACCCGCGGCAGTAACGGCGGTTAGGAGATGAAAGAGCATCTGCTTCTAGCAAAAGCTCTCACAACTAGAAGATAACGCGTGATTCCTGCCAGCTGGGGCGATCCCAAGCACAAATGGAGGCTGGGCAGAGAATGGATGGAGAGCAGCCCTGAGGAGAAGGACCTGGGGGTGTTGGTGGATGAGAAGCCCAATGTGAGCTCACAGCCCACAAAGCCAATCCCATCCTGGGCTGCATCCCCAGCAGTGTGGGCAGCAGGGCGAGGGAGGGGATTCTGCCCCTCTACTCCATGCTTGGGAGACCCCACCGGGAGTGCTGCCTCCAGCTCTGGGGCCCCCCACATCAGAAGAACATGGACCTGTTGGAGCGGGTCCAGAGGAGGCCATGAAGATGATCAGAGGGCTGGTGCACCTCTGCTGTGAAGACAGACTGAAAGAGTTGGGGTTGTTCAGCCTAGAGAAGAGAAGGCTCTGGGGAGACCTTAGAGCCCCTTCCAGTACCTAAAGGGGTGACAGGACAGATGGGGAGGGACTCTTGATCAGGGAGTGCAGCGATAGGACGAGGAGGAACAGTTTTAAACTGAAAGAGGGAACATTTCGATTAGATATTAGGAAGAAATTCTTCACTGTGAGGGTGGTAAGACACTGGCTTGGGTTGCCCAGAGAAGCTGTGGATGCCCCATCCCTGGAGGTGTTCAAGGCCAGGCTGGATGGGGCTTGGATCAACCTGGTCTGGTGGGAGGTGTCCCTGCCCATGGCAGGGGGGTTGGAATGAGATGATCTTCAAGGTCCCTTCAAACCTAAACCATTCTATGAGTTGCCCAAAAGCCTGAGCTTTGAAACCAAGCCACTAACAATGATACACTGGCACTGTGAAAAGCAAGCCACAGACAAGCATGTACAGGGAGGATCTTTTCTTGATAACTTCTGAGTCAGCATCTGAGGAAAAATTGGATTTATGTCTCTGTTCCTGCTTTATATTAAGTGTACTGGACCTAAGATCCCTAAGGGCATTTTTATTGAACAGTGCAATAAAGTGTCCAGCATGAGCTCTAAACCTTAGAACCAGATAGTCACTCACAACAGTTCATTGCAACATTTAGTTTTATGCTTTAAAAAAAACCCAAAACTATTATTCTTGTGCTGGAACTGATCCAACCAGGTGAACCCGTTTGCTTTAAAACACAGCAAAACAGGTTGTTTTTTCTTGGCAGCATTTTAGGCTCAATTACACTTGAACCCAACCGAACCAGTAAAAGATGATGTGTTATGATGACTGTGCTATTCATTGCACCAAAAAAACCCTACTCCATTCCCAAGCCCATGTATAGCAACAGGCTCTAAGCAAAAGATCTACTACAGAGAAGTTACTTTTTCCTGCATGTTCACCAGGCCATTGCCACAGCGTAGCACTCCCAAGCAGCCTCAGATGCCTTGTGGTCACCACAGCCAATCTCGGTTGTAACAAGACAGCTGTATACAGCTGTATGTTAAAGATTTCTCACAGGCAAAGAAAGGCTGCATTATAACGCTAGAAGGGTAGCTATGCTACCTCCAAGAGATCGAGGTCTCACTTGTATTGGAAACCACAGACATAATCTAGAGAGAATTCCTCCAGTCCCTCCTGAGTTATGCTGTGGTTTGGTACCAGGTAGACCTGTACCTGTGCTGTAGAAGCTAGACTGAAGCCTGTTTGGCAGTCTAGCAGGAAGCAAATGCTGCACCACCCTGGCCTTGATCTAACGAAGTACCTAAGTGACTAACTGCTAAACCAGGTAGCATGTGGCCAAGAATAGCTCTGGCAGGTTACAGTATTTTACTTCTAATCTCTACTACAGACTAGATGTTCCACTTCGTCTACTCGGCTAATTATATGACTACTGTTTGGTTCTGGAAGAGACACACTGTGGCCAGATGGACTAGAGACAAGAGTTTCTTTTCAAGAGTAAAGACCTAAATCCTTAGGTAGCAATAAATTATTTTGTGTATTTGGCCAATATGGTGGGATTGCTCTGCTTGAGACAGTTCCTAACTCCTGATATTGGGGAAACCTGTACCAGTCTGAAAATCAGCTACCTAACTCTACCAGCCCTCAGGGGAAGGAGGACTTGCTTCTACATTAAGGGAAACTCAACAGCAGTAGCCTCCACCCTGGAGGCCCCTAAGGCCAGTTCAGCTGGGCGTTAGTAGCATTGGAAGAGCTGGAGCCTTGGTACACTAAAGGAGAGACCACAAGGAGGCCTTCTGAAAAGCCAAGGAATGTACATCTGGCCCTGTTTTCCCTTTCTGTCTCTTTTGCTGCCTTTGATTTCCCTAACCTCTCTCTTGTTTTCTATTTGACTTTCGGAATGATTGCTCCCTCCCAGGGGCTAATGCTGAGTCCCTCCCTCTCCTCTTCCCCTTCCAATGGACTGTTCAGAGCAGCATGCATGGTGTTTTCCCAGCAGTGCAAGAAGTCATGTCCATGCTGCTGAGGGGGAGAGGAGTAGTCCTTCCCACACCTTATCTGTGCATCAGGGCAGCGGATACGCAATTTGTTCTGAACAATTGCAGAGCTACGAGTCTCCCCTTCTCATTATATTGCAGTGTTATCTGAGGTCTGTCATGGTCTCACATAACAAATGTGGCCATCTAAGAAAAAAACACAATATACTCAGGCTATTGGCTGCTCTTTTCTAAGAGATGGATGCAAAGGAGATTGTGAAATGGCATCATTTTTTTAAATAGAAAGCAAAACATAAATGCTTGAAAGAAAACATCATTCACTAGGAGCTTAAATGTAATTTTTCCTGTAGTAATCCACAAAGGAAATGCTTGTTTAAAGTTTTAATTTGCTAGCAGAAGATGCAGTAGAAAATAAGGCATTTGAGCGAGGTATCAACACACCAAGCAAAGAAAGATCTGGGTGAGGACAGGAATCAACCTGCTTGATCATTTGTTCAGCACATGGTGATCCAGCCACATCTTGTCTCCCCGTGTGAGGGCAGGGACAGCCACCAGCGCCACTCACGCAGCAAGTTGCAAAGGTTCAGGTTTGAGATGCAAGGGGTATCTTGGTATTTTTACGTCCAAAGCTGAAGGACTTCCCTGCCCGTGAGCCAGTTCATTGGCCAGCTGCCTCAGTGAAAGAATAGGAATCTATTTCAGTTAGTTTCATTAAAATTCCCTGGGTTACAGCAGCCTGGGAACAAGACATTAGTGCTACTTTGAAAATTCAAACTAGATTACACCATAAAATGATAAGACTGGCAAACAGATAGCAGGGTAGAACAGGGGTCTGCCCTGCAGGACTGAACTGCTGTGCACTAGTCACAAAGAATCACCTCGCACCAACAGTGGGAATGAAAGCGTGTGAAAATCCCCATTGGGATAAGGAGGGAGAGAACCTGAGAAAGATCAGATTGTGGTAGAGTAGGAAGCTAGAATTTCCCTCCCTTGAATTGTTTCAGCCACTTATTATTTGTTTCAATACTTCTCTGTGAGCCACTAATTGTCGCAGTGGGATCTTTCTGCTTCATTTCCTTCTCTTTGTGAGAGCAGGCGTCAACATTGCAAAGAGTTAGAAATCTGCTGCCTCGTATACGGAAGACAATGTCAGATTTGCAACATGTCCAGCACAGGTCAGTGGCACAGTTAAGCCTTGGAAAGTGCCTTTTATACAAGCATTAGATTTTGAGATCTGGGGGGAAAAAAAAACCATTATTGCAAAACCCAAAAACAAACAGAAAAAAAAAATGGAGACATGAGATGGCCTGCTGGCCTGGAAGAAAGACAGTGTAATTTTACAAGTTTTCTCTTCACCCCTAGATCTGTTAGTTTTTAAGCAGGAGTACTAGAAAGAGTACAGGACACCAAAGGAAAAGAACAGTAGCTAGCTCAGTTGCAGCTTAGCTATCCTGAACAACAGTAGCATTTTGTAGTTCACACCCAGAAACCATGTTCAGAAAAGCCTCCATTTTATGTCCCCTACCTTTCCCCAGTGCTAGGAGGCCAATCTTCCCTGTCAGATCCTTGCCTGAGAACAGCAGAGATGCCTAGAAGATGGGAAGTTTTTCAATTAATATGTTACATTACAGAAATAGAACACGCCTGCTTTATGCTTATTCTACTTTGCATGTGAGAGTGAGTTCCAGGAATGGCACTTCCCTGGGACCTGCAGCCACTCCAGGCTGTGGTACCACTGCCTCACTCATAAGGAAAACTCCAGAGTGGCACAGCAGGGCAAGCTGGCTTCCCAGCCGAACAAAAAAGGACTTCCCTTTTCCTTCTCCATACCAAATACTTCTCTTTGGTCACACTGGAGGACTTCTCCATGTTGTAGATAAGCACCAGCCAGATCATATACAACTACATAGACCACATCCCTTGTTCTTACTACTGTGCTACATATAGATACCTCAATAGTTTTCTTTATGTGGACATACTCGCTACTTTTTTCCATTGCCTTTTGTTAATCACCATCGTTAGTCCCTTAGAGCTAGTATTACAAAGTTGGTGTCAAATAACCTGTCTACACGTGTTTCCTGCTTAAGCCTTCCTTTTAAAATGCCTTCACAGCAGGACACGTGAATGAAAGACAAGGAGAAAGGTTACATAGATTCACGTTAAGCAAAAATATGCATTTAGGAAAACATGGGAGTCATTCAACTGAGTGGCCTTTTTAACTTGCATTTCTTATCTTTGCTATCTAATAGCAAGACTAGACCTCCAGCACACACAGCATGTGCTGGTTTACATTTATTTTCCTTTGTTGTTTCTCAGCTGTATAATTTAAACCTTCTTTCTTTTACTATATCTGTAACTACAACACATTCTAATATTTACAAATGGAGAGTGACTTGGCACAATATTGGATGCGGTCTGTCTGCCATCAGAGAGGCATTCTCCAAATGGGCCTGCCCGCCTCAAGAGCCAGGAGATCTGAACTGTTTGTTTAAAACCTAACTTCTTTTGAAAACAGCCACGCGCAGCTGTAGGTCTACTGACAACTGTTGAATAACTGGAGATTTAGACCAAAACATTAGAGCAGGGTTAGAAACCTTTTAGTGACCAACTAGATATCCCATGGTAAGTGGGAGCAAAGGGTGCACAAGATGTTGAGAAACAAGCAGCCAGAAGCAAGCCACTGTGCTAGACAGCAAGGCTGTTAATGCTTAATACTGCCACGGAAAAGAGGTAAGAACTCAACTCTTGCACCTTAGAAATAATCATGGACTTTAGCATCTTTCACAGGTTAGAAACTGCAGATGGCCAGTCACCAACGATCTTTGCCTAAGGCACCTTTATTTCCTCAGGATGCAAAGGGATAGTTACAAAGACCTATGCGTACGACTCAAAATGTCCTGTATTCTAGCTGAAAAGCAGCTGTGAGACAAAGGATAAGAAATGCTGAGTAGGAGAGTAATTATAAACACCCAACTCCCTCAAGATGCTCCTAAATCAGGGATTTATCGGTGGGAAAGCATAAATAGCAGTGCTCGTAGCGCAAACGTAGTACCACTTGCCGCGATGGGGAGCATGTGGCTAGAAACTTCCAGCAGAGCAGCTCTGCAGCCAAGATAACCACCTCTGTTAAGCGCTACAAAGATGGTGGGGGGAGACTCCACACATGGGTTCTCCTTGCTCTGCACCTCCTCACTCGTCACCAACTTATGCTTTTCTCCCCACGCTGGGGCTCTACAATTGATCCTTCTAAGCAGTGTGAGAATAACAGGATGATACTGAGGAAATTGTTCTTGAGCATGAGCTTTGACCCTTCCGGGCAGTGAATATGAGACACATGGTCTGGACAATCCCTGGCACATTAGCCGCCTTTGTGAAGTTATTTGCTGATTCAGAGGTGTGAAACTCTAAAAAACACTGTGGAAGCAATGGCACTGCTTGTGGTACTGAAACAGCATGGATTCCTCCTGGGCTGTTATGACTTCATAAATATTGACTTTGGATAAATCTTCTGACAAAATTCTGGGTTTTTTTTTTTCTTTTTCCTCCCAAGTGGGTTCCCAGAGCTAATTTGCTTAAGGCAACATACATGACACAAGAATAAGCCCTTTGAATAGTGATGCAATTGCTTGGTCATGAAATGAAAAAAGGCTGGATTTTGATTGATAGTTAGAGTTCATGCTGTTTGTTTGATTTACTCTGTATTCTTTGTCACGTCAGTGCTATTCCTGCCAACACATGTCACAGCACTATTGATTATGGGCTGAAATACTGTTTTAAAGTATCTTTTGAATTTTACACTTACAAGTTTTTCTCCCACCCACCCCCCTTTATAGAAGCAATGCAATTTTACCCATGAATCTTTTCTCTTCAGGAAATCTTCTAAGCCACGACTAGCCACATGCTGGGCCTCATTCTTTTCTCATTTGCAGCAGTATGAAAATTAAAGCAACATAATTTACTTCAGTGAAATGATTCCTATGCAGTTCATCAGAATTAGGTCCAATATACCTTAAAAAAGCATTATTTTGCACTCTGTGACATGATTACAATTGCCTTAGTGCACTACTATTCTAGTTGGCAGCAACTGTTACAACCGTCACCCAGTGAACACCGGCGTACGGCTCTCCCAGTGTCATGCACAGGAAACTCCCGATCCAGTGCCAAAGCGTCAAGAGGTTACAGTGAAGATGCATACACTGAGGAACTGACTGTTTCCCTGCTTTGGAGGGAAAATCACAGACTTCTTCCCCTAGAAAAGCACTTCAGTGTTAAACATGCTTCTGTGTTTTGCTGAATTGGGCCCAAATTTCTAGTCTGTTATTCTCAACAGAATAGGTTGAGAGAAGAACAAGAGCAGATAATAACTACAACTGAGAAGACAAGAGATCAAATATGACATAAGGCACGTAGCTATGCTCTCCCTTGGCAATGGCAAAGGCAGCTTGGTAGATCTACTCCAGAAATATTTCCAGGATTGCAAGAATCAGTTATTAATATTTAATTTGTACTCATTATTTCTTGCCCCCTACTTCAGTATGCGTCACTGCACCTATATCAGACACAATCCCCCAGATCAAACTCGTGTATCTAGCTTGGAATAGAGCCTATTTTCAGACAGTTTTTCTCTTCAACATTACCCACTTTCCTGATTTACTGATTCTTGGCTGAACTTAAAATTATCTGAAAACCATTGCCACTGAGAAAAATTTCATTACCCATACTCAAGCACACGCTGAATGTCTAACCTGGAAAACAACATCCAGAGATGCAGCCTCTGTGATATGGCTCTGATCAGATACTTGAATGCAAGTCATTGGCAGGAACACTCCTATCATCATTTCTTGTCATGCTGTCTGCTGGCAACTTGATGCTAAATAGTTTAACGTTTGTATCAGCAACTCAATCAGGGTATTAATTTGAAGCAGAAGAGAGTTGTTTACCAAAAATAAATAAAAGGCTTATGGATGATGTAAGCTCTGAGCTATGGGGCTTGCCTCCCCATACAGTGGACATGCCTAGATGTTTTTCCCCTGATTCATGAAAACAGTTGGACCACAGGCAACCTGCGTACTGATCTGCAGGCAAATCTTATGTCAAAACTTTGGTCTAGCCTCAAAACATTTTCAGTGCGTGAGGAACAGCATGAAAGAAAATACTGTGGTTGCCCCCTCCCATGTACCTCCTGAGCATTAATAGGTCTGCATCATCTTTCACTCTCACTGGAGGGTGTTAGCCCTCATACAGTCAAGCTTTCCATTCTACACTGAGAGGAATAAGAGTGCAATTGAACACTATGTACCGACTGAATTATTAGGTTATTAAAGAGAGAAAAAGACAGGAGAGTGGAAAATGGACGTGGGCTCAATTTCCCTTTTCAAAAAGAAAGCATTTTCAGGATGAGGCATATGCACGCAGCATTTCAGGGAGGGTATGTACAAGTTATCCTTTTACATAAATGGTCACGGCCAAGACTATCCAGCTGCTTTGTAACACACTTTCTACACCGTGAAAAGTCATCTTTACAGCCAAAACCCTACGAGCATAATGTGAACAAGATTTTATCCTGTCCTCTGTAGAAAAAGGGAGTCATTTTGGGGCAAGAAACCAAGACATGTTCCACATAACTCATGAACAACGATTCCCTCATCTAATAAGCCCACCCTAGGGTTTGTTCTTGAAAAGTTTACCAGCAGAGTAACTAGAAGTCCTAACACACTTGCATATATTTTCTATGTTAGAGATTCTAACCATAAATTTAGCAATCTGTAATCTAGCAACTACAGGATGCACAATTTTTAACTGCCTAATATTCAACAGTTTACTGATTGAGTCTGATTAACCACAAGTGCCTAACACCTGTACAAAACACAGACTCTTCCTTTTATTTCAGTTTGGGCTCTTAAGAAGCATCAGGACCTAGTAAATTGTTAAAATCCTGCCTTCTGTTCCTCTTTATTTATCCCTACACAGAGGTGTAAAATAGGTTGTTGGTACAGTCTTCTTCCTGCTTTCTTCCAAACACCTCACACAAATAACAGTATTTCATAGCAGGAAGAATCTTTTCCCCGAGATGATATAGCATAGTTGAGCTATGTAAGAACGTGAGGTGGCACAGCCCATCCAGCCTGTGTTTCTTTCATCCAGCTGTGCAGAGCCCCATCTCTCTCCAGCCCGCTCCCTGGCCAGGCATAGCACAAGGATGAGCTGTCAACATGAAGCTGGACTCCACACAGCCAAAGGCTGAGCCCCCACAGCAATCCCTCCCAAAAAGCGCTTGTGCAGCAGCTCATTAGCTGCCTGCTCTCTGCCTGTCCTCTAAAGTAACACACAATCTGGCCTCTCAAAAAAAGCTGTTGCTCCTAAAACTTGAATCAAATTTATCTGCTACAGGGATATAAAAGGAGAAACAAAGTGGGTGGGGAGGAGAAGGAAAATACTCTTTCTCGTTTAAAGATTAACATGAGGATAATTTAGTAAGCTAGACTTCATATGTTGTCTTTCTTTGTGCGCAATGTAAACAGGATTCAGTTCACTTCAAGCAGATGGTCTATGGACTCCAAGCACTTGAAACAAGGGACAAGCAAAGGCAAGCACAAGTGGATGAGGAGGACCAGGGTTCTGGGAACATCTCAGCGTAGGCGTGTTCTTAGGGCTATTATGCACTACATACCACATAACACCAAACACCCAAACTCTGCTTCACTGATCTACCTTACCATAAAACCTAATCTACATATCAACATCTGTTCAGCAGGACAATTACACATGTAAGTATATTTTTTATACATACACACACACTCACAGAGCCTCAGAGAAGATAGTTTCTCACATTCTATAAAGAAGTAAACATAAGTACGATTGTGGAAGGCACTTTTCTCGTGTTGGAAGAACAACTTAGAGACGTTTAGAGAATGAGTGCAATACTCCCCACTATCTAAATATCTCTAATTCCCAGATTTCTTAAAGTAGGCATTGATAATATTTTCCAAGAAAAATATTTCCTTATGCATTTCAGCTGCACAGAGAAGAAAAGAAGTTTACATGTAGCTTTGAACAGATGTGTTTACAGGCACAAAAGAAGAAAAACATAACCTTACGGCTACGTAGCAATTTTTCTATTTGCAGTGTTTCTGGATGTTAACTTTACAGTTCCTGTAGTTTATTGCAGTTCTGTGGGGTTAACTAAAATCCTTCTGCAAAATCAGATAAACAAGAGGAACAGGGGAGGGAAAGTGTGTATTTTATGTACTGTCTATTCATCTCGAGTGAAGACTGCCCCATGTGCACAATCAAACATCTGTGGAAAGCCTGCACTTCAACCAAAGCAATCACTCTGCATTCCAGTTTTGGTAGCTGGTTCTTTTCTTGAATTCTGTGTGTATCTATGCATGCACACATATGTGGTTTGAGCATACTTTTCACAAATGGAAGAAAAAAGTAAGACAGTTTACATTACATTTTATTCATCTAAAAGCCAAAAGATGTTCAGTCCTTATTCAGACACGCTGGAGGGGAGGGATGCCATCCAGAGGGACCTGGACAGGCTGGAGAGGTGGGCCCAAGCCAACCTCATGCAGTTCAACAAGGCCAAGTGCAAGGTCCTGCACCTGGGTCGGGGCAATCCAAGCACAAATAGAGGCTGGGTGAAGAATGGATCGAGAGCAGCCCTGAGGAGAAGGACCTGGGGGTGCTGATTGACGAGAAGCTCAACATGAGCCAGCAATGCGTCATCGCAGCCCAGAAGGCCACCCGTATCCTGGGCCGTCAGGAGTGTGGCCAGCAGGTGATTCTGCCCCTCTGCTCTACTCTGATGAGACCTCACCTAGAGTACTGCATCCAGCTCTGGAGCCCCCAACATAAGAAAGACATAGACCTGCTGGAGCAGGTCCAGAGGAAGGCCACGAAGATGATCCAAGGGCTGGTGTACCTCTCCTATGAGGAGAAGCTGAGAGAGTTGGGGTTGTTCAGCCTGGAGAAGAGAAAGCTCCAGGGAGACCTTATTGTGGCCTTCCAGTACATAAAGGGGGCCTTCAGGAGAGCTGGGGAGGGACTTTTTACTAGGGCATGTAGTGATAGGACAAGGGGGAATGGCTTCAAATTGGAAGAAGGTAGGTTTAGATTAGATATTAGGAAGAAATTCTTTACTCTGAGGGTGGTGAGGCACTGGAACAGGTTACCCACGGTAGTTGTGGAAGCTCTATCCCTGGAGGTGTTGAAAGCCAGGCTGGACGTGGCCTTGGGCAACCTGGTCTAGTGGGAGGTGTCCCTGCCCATGGCAGGGGGGATGGAACTAGATGATCTTTAAGGTCCCTTCCAACCCTAACCATTCTATGATTCTATATTGTAGACAGCTGATATTTCAGAAAATTCTACTCTGAGATTTTATAGAAATTAAGAAGTAGCCTTTGTAAGTCATACGTACCAGTCACATACTCATGTGAGAACAATCAATACAATCAAATAAATCAATCATCTAGATTATATTTACCCTCTACATACGTATAGGATCTTCCAATACATGAGATGATCCAAAATGGAATTAAATCAATGAAGAAATACCACGTGGAGTTCAGCCAGCTGGGTCACACCCTTACACCGCAAGCAAGAAACAGCTTACGTTCAACTTCTAAGTTGAACAGAAAGATGGGCTCATGATTGCTTAGAAGCTCATTTTGCTCAGGGCTCTAAAGAGCACAGTTTATTCCCTAGTTGTGGTATCTCCACCTGTTATAAAGTCATTCATTTTGGTAACTCAGTGTTACTCTGTCTGATGGAACCTGGCATTTTACTCTTCTCGGGTACAACTTGCAACATACAGAATACAGAATGGCACTGGTAAGCTCTGAATTAAATTTCTTTAGTCACACCAACATCCTTGCCTTGGGACTTTGAGAACTGTGAGATGAACTGAATGTTTTAGGCCAATTTCACCACCAAGTTAAGAGAATCATACCAATAGGTAAGGCACACCTACTTCTGGCTGAGAAGAAAGAAGGATCTGCCTCATTCTCCATACATGAACCTTTAACAGACATGCAAAGAGCTGCAATGAATTCTGCCTCTTCTAGTCTCAGTTGTCAAGTATGAGCTGCATCCATGGGTGGCAAGAGTTCCACATCTACATTCATGGCACATCACTGTGCCGTGGTAAACACAGAGCAGAGCAAAACATCTTTGCTGCAATAGCATTGGTGTGCAAGTCAGCTGTGCAGTTTAAAAGGCAGGCAGTATGTAAAAGATCAGAAAAAATGATGGTAACATAAAAGCAGCTCTGCAGAACAGATTTTTAGATGCTTTTTCCTGAGGACAAACCATATTTTTCACGTCATCGAGAAGGCAGAGATTTTATTTAAGTTTTGCAGATTCTTTTTGACAAATCATTCTGTGATGAGATGCTGCAATTCCCTTGATCCAGTAGGACACTACCATATTCTAAAATGACACAACAACCAGTAAGAGAATCTGCCTCTGCTAACAATCTCTTTCTACAGCAAGAGAAGTAACAGTTCTCTCGTCTAGTGTCTCAGATAACACACAGTATTTTTGGTACTTACATAACTACCAAGTAGGTTAGAGGAAAACAGGCTTTTTTATGGGCTATTAAAATTCCTTCAAGTCACTTGGTTATTGCTTTCCATATTATTATGCAATTTACTTCCACTATTTCTTTAGCAATCACTGCATCTTTTGGAACATTTTGCAGCTCAGAACCAGAGACAACTGGACCAACTCCCTAAATTCCATATTACACCACTGAAGCATCTGTATGTCTTGCCCACCTTATGTCATTTTTTTCCAGGGTTCAATGTCCATTTATAAAAAAACAGTATAGTTCCATTTATTTTTCTTCAACAGCCTTCCTTTTGAAAGCTTAGCATTTTCTACTAAAATTATGGATGTAATTTCAACTTTGAGAAAGCTAGAGATAAACCTACATCTCTCTATATAATATACACACTGTCTGCGCAGTAAGTCAGAGCCTAAGCACAGCTTGTCAACACAAGTACCAAGAGCCAAATCATAACCTCCACTTTAAGGTGTGGACTAGATGAAAGGAAGAGAACATGCATTACAATGTCCAGAAATCTGTCAGAGGTTGAGCGAGATCCTCAATCTTAACTAGCACTGTGCTCTGCTTCCCACGTTCCCAGGGTACTGTGCAGTTGGGGATTCTGGGTTACGGTGGGGTGTAGCTGGCTGGAGGGGAAGCGTAGCTGGAGAACCCTGGCTCCGCACAGCTGAGGCTTTTGACACATCCATCGAAATGCTCTGCAGAAGTAACTCTGAGTCAACTACAATGTTTGTTTTCCTACCTGCACAAACTCACAGCTCCCTGGTATGTGCAATGAAGAATAGGAAGCTGTTATAGGGCATTCTGTTTTGGATGGGACAATCCTCTGCATACTTTGAGATCTAGAGAACTTCCTGACAGATTATGAAATAATTAGTTGGCCAGAGATCCAGCCCTGAGCCCATTCAGTAGGAAGGCAAAATTTATTCCTTCACAATCTCTGACTGGAGCTGGATAGAAGAGCTGGGTTTTTTTTAATCCCTAGGGGAAAGTTGATAGTTTTGAGCTTATGGGTTTTCCAAAGAAGTTTAAGTTACAATGAAAAATTAGAAGTTTCCTATTTGTTTTTTCTATACTTCTCTGGTTTTCTCACTTTTGTCCTACAATTTCCTCTAGGAAAAGACAAGCTGGGGGGAAAGGAGGTTAGGGAAGGAAAAAAGAATGAAAGTGATCCTCCCCCCCACTAGTTTTCATGTATTTAATAAAAACTGTTTCTTAATAGGAGAAAAGATGGAGATTACTAAGAAAATGCATAAGTGCGAAACCAGCCACCTTCTAATTGCTAAGATAACCCAAATGTAACCCAGAAGAGTGTCAAGATTCAAACTGTAAAGTACAATCCATCAAAGTCATGAAATGCAAATAATTACAGAGTTTTTGGAATTCCAAGATTACTGTTAGTACAAGGTAAAACCAAGCTCCAAAAGAACTTCTTTAGCAGCAGGCAGAAGAAAACTTATCATAAACTTTTGATAACCCAAAAAATAATGAGGCCTTTTGAACTTTGCTGAGACCAGATGGAACTATTTGGGGAAAAAAGAAAACCAAAACCAAACAAAACCTAAACATACCTGATTTAGGAACACTCCTGCTTTATAATCACAGTGGACTGATGCAGAAAATGCTAGAATGTCATAAGGGATTAGAACTTCAAGCAAGAAAAATCAATGCAAATACAATGTTCTGGAATTAAAAAACTTGAAATAAAAGAATTAAACAGAATTAGTGACAAAATTATTTTTAAAAGACATTGAGGGTTTTTTTGGGGGGTGTCTACCAGAATGCACTACATGGTCTTTTAGACCCATACCAAAGACACTGACACCATTTACTGCCTAAAAGTTCTGCAGTCACGTGTGTAAAAAAGAAGTGGGAAATAAAAAGTAGGCAAATAAATGAAGTCAGATGCAGGCAGTTTCAAAATAGGCACAACTACTTTTAGGTTCTTTCAAACAGATTAGTTCTGATTCATATTACTTTGGGTTTAGACAGCAACATTAAAAGTTACCCTAGAGAGCTCAATTGTAAGAAGTGCTAGAATCACTACTGTGGAAAAAATGAGAATATTGAACTTCAATTGCTAAAAAGGTTCAATACCTTCCAACAGAAAATTTCCTGGTGTCTTGCAAAATTAGGTGTTTCAGCAGATAGATACAATTTTTCCAAACATGCTAAGATGAAGTCTTTTTTACCTGGTGGTAAATGAAGTTCTATACAACTTCTTCTACTGTTGAGAGATCAAGACATAAAATTAAGGGCTATCGATCTGAGTAATAAAAGGTGCATTAGGTTGCAAACACATTAGTGCCCTTTGCATTGTTCAAAATTGGTTCAAATTAAATTAAATCCTTTATCTCATCCATGATTGTTTTGTTGAGAGCATCTTTTTAGCCAGGAAGTACAACAGCCTAGTCTTTCAAAGGCATTTATCTGGAGCGTGTTCTGTACACACACTGTTCAGAAGTGGGTAGTACCTAAATAGTCAGAAAGCAACTGTACCAGCAAACTCAGTTGTTCTTCATCAAGTTCCACAGGAACCCAGCCTGCCTGTGGAGTGCACGTTCTCAAAGGCCCTGCCTGCCCTCCTCNCTCAGTTGTTCTTCATCAAGTTCCACAGGAGTGCACATTCTCAAAGGCCCTGCCTGCCCTCCTGCTGCTCTCCTCCCACACCAAGTTCCTGTCCAGAAAGATGGCTCTTTGAATCACACAGCTATGGGTAACCAAAAATGAAGAACATGAGTCAGGGCAACACCTCTGTGATTTTGTACCTCGCTAGTTGCAACTGTAACAACATCACCTGGGAGAAAGGTCATTGCTCCAGCAGGGCAATAAATCAGAAGCCCACCTACTACAAGTAATAGTGCATACATGATGTAGAAGACAGCTGTGCAGATCCTAAAGCACACCTTATGAGGAGTTCAGCGCTCTTCATTTACCAAGAAAGCTACTGCCTCCTCACTTGCTTCACCATGAAGTTACAGGATAATGCAGCAAAGACCATCTGCCCATCCTTGCACAGGGCAGAGTAAGATTATGGCCATGTGCAGACATCTTCCTGAGATATTGCTTAGTTGACTAGATAAGAAATACAACATGGAACTCATCCTGTTATAACAGACCCTTCAACAGCATACACCTTCTCTATGTAAGCTAAGCTAGTTTACAAAATACCAGATCTTGACGTATTTACTGGCCCACGTTTTATCAGACAAGATTTGGAATATGCATTACTTAGAAGCAAACACCTTTATAATAGAAAGAGTGAAATATATCTGTGTGTCTTTTTACAAAGAGAATGGCTATTGTTTCAAGACAGTCATAAACTTCAAAAACTAATAGTAATCTCTGATGGGAAGAACCTACAAAAACAGAATCAAGCCTTCGGACTAACTGTTAAGTATGTTTCAGGAAATAACACCATTTCTCTGCAGGAGACAGGAGAACACATAACAAACAGCAAAACCTGTAGTGCATCTATGAACACCTTTGTAACCACCACAGAAATCAAAGGATCTCACACATCAGTGGATTTTTTGACAAGGTAGAACTGTCTCTTCCTAGAGCCCTGTCTTAAAGTGATCCCAACCCCTGCTCAGCTTGTCTGACCAAGGTTGGCTCAGTTATGAATGAACTCTAGGAAATAAGATCCGCATCATCCAAGGCTATCATAATTCTGCACTTTCAAGGCTCCTGTGAGACTGGAGGACCTCATGGCCCATACCACAATATCAACACAAAACAGAGACTCAGCATATCACTTAATCAGATTTACTTCTGCAGATTTATTTTTTTTCCACTCTCCCTTGGAAATATTTCCCTCCAGGAAATCCAAAAGCATTCTAGATCTTTCTTCTGTTTTTCTTCTCCTATGGACCTGACCTGTAGAGCCATCAGAACAGTTACAAAAGGCCTCTTAGCTCAAAGGAAAGCATGAGAACTTTTCCATGGACTTCTGAAGAGTAGCACTTAGACCTGTTACATTCAAAACACAACCAGTAATATTTATAAACACACAATATCCAACTTTTTTAATCCTTCTGGCAATGCACAGGGTTGTGAGAATCACATGTTGACACTCAGCATTCTCACGCTTCTTTTCATGACAGGATACCAAGGCTACGAATAACAGAGCACTTTTTTTCTGTTGGGGAAGAAAGAGGGGCTGAAAGTGACAGGAGATGGAGTGAGAAGGAAAGTCTTCCCTAGACTAAATAACATAGAAAAGAGTCTTCTATTTCCTTTTAAAACATAGGTGGCTTCAAAATGAGTCCATTCTATTACAGACATTCACACCTGCCTACACCATTTTCCTTGGCTCGTAGCATATAGCAGTATGTCATGGGAAAGAGGAGCGCTTACAAAGCCCAGCTGTAACATGACAAGGTGAGTAGCGATCCAGATATGTATCACTGATAATCACACGTCACGAGAGAGAAGCCAGAGCACCAAGACCAAGAAGCAGACGAAAACTGCAGTCCCCTAGATGCTGAAGGATTAATTAAACAGCAAGTCAATCAAAAATAAGTTACAGATGAAATCTGTATCTGCTTCCTCCCCTACTTCATTTCCCACGGACAGATTTTCACCCAAGGTCTGATGCTGTCAAGAAAGCTTCTGCCAGCTCATCTTGAACAACCACCACTCTGCTTGAAATAGAAAGAAGAAAAAAAAAAAAAAAGAGTTCCTAGTTATTGAAAGCTTTCCAGGGTGCCAGCATTAACTGCCAACACTTGTTGAAGTAGTCCCCATTTCTAACTCTTATGCTTCTTTACCCTTTTTTTTTTTTTGCCCTCTAGCTCTCTCATAAGGGCAAATGCTTAAAGAAAAATAAAATACATACATACATATATTTATATACAGACACAGAGTCTATTCATAATCTTGCTATTGCTGCAACCCTTTTAGTTTTGGAAAAAGGAGCCTGGACATATGTTAATCACAAAAAGCTAATTAGATAAATAAATCTGGCCTGATTTGTTGTTTATATGATAAACTTCTGCGACTTCACCTACTATGGCCCATGCTGGCCCACAAAGCAGCTATGAGTGCCAGCTCTAGCTCGCTCACACTCCCTCCTCAGTATTAACTCCAATACTCATTCCTTTACCCTCCCTGTTCTTCCATAACTGTGGGCACTCAACGTCATAGGACCATGAACATGGAAACTTTTGAGGCTATAATTCTTGTTCTTTTACAGCACTGTTGGTTTTTTTGTTTGTTTTGTTTTCAAAGAAACAAAGAAACCCACTACTGTTGTCAGTACATATATTTCAATAGGTTTGTTTCTAACTCCTACACATTGTTTTTGATACCAGTTCGCTGCTTTAGCAGTCAATAATGTGCTCATTCACCCCTAATGAAGGGTCACAGAAAAGTTCAGCAATCAAGGGAGAAATACCTTCACTTATCCCCTCCCCACAACTGCCAGGCAATAGGAGTCGTGGAGCTCGTTGTCAAGTCACCCAGTTCTAATAAGGCTTTCAAAAGCAAACCCCTGCTCAGCACTGGCCAAGTCTGCATCTTACCCATTTCTCCTGTACTCTGACTTGTTATCAAAGTTATGATGTGTGAAGATAAAGCTGATCAAAAATAGCATAGACTTTATGTTCAAGCCAGGAGTTATTTCTCAAGCCCTGTAGTACAAAAATAAGCCTAAGTATCAGCAGAAAACCATGATATAATAAACTACGCTCTGAAATGCGACTTGAGAAATTTGCTACATATTTTGCAATATCCCTGAAGAACAATATGCTATAGGAGCTTAAGTCATCAAGTCAGCCTCTCAGTGCCATCGTCAGAGTGCAGCATTATGCCCTACTCAGGCACACAGGAACAGTGACTGACAGAAAGCACAGACGGAGGTAGGCCATTCCTCTGCCCACCCGAATTGTTCCTATACTACATACTGTTAGTACATTGCAGTTTTTAAGTCTCAAGGAACAGGAGCAGTATTTTAATTTTCCCTGTAAAATTACCCTACATTTTAGGCTGACTCTTTTCCTTGTCTTCAACAGATACTAAATTCACCTCCTTCCTGGAATTTCTCTAGATGTCATTAATCTAAGGAGAGAATTTTGTCACAGCTGGAGTTAGTACGCATCAGCTATAGACAGCAAAAAGAAATAACTCCCCAAAGCTTATGCGCAGACATTCTGGCACCTAAATGCAGACTAAACTATTTCTATACTGTCCTTGCAATCTAACTGTATTTCTTAATCAAAATAGCTATAATTTTCTTAATCTCTTTGAATTTATGACTCCTTGTCTCTCTAGTGTCTTCCTTCGTGTCTATGTTATTAAATCGCCCAAAAATTCTACTTCAAAGATAGGTTGAATAACCAAACCCACAAAGGCCATGAATCTTGTCATGACAGAATCATAGCAAATGCTAATGGCAGGGACTCTAGCGACTTCTCTTCTGCCCCACAGCAGGATCAGATCTACCTGACAGTTGCCTGTTCGAGCTGTTCTTAAAAGCCCAAATTATAGGGATTTTACAATCTCCCAAGGAAAGAGTAGTACATTATCCCTAACTAAGCATTAGCCAAAAGTAAGCAGAATTTATCATATTTCAATTCAAGCCCTTTGTTTCTTTTCCTAACAAAACTTTAAAACACATTATTCTTTCTACTTTCCAGTAGTTTTACTAGGTATCTGAAGGCATTATTTAAGGAGGGAACTTTTGTTCTCTCGGTCAGAGAATTTAGCTTTTTGAGAAAGCACCATCACTATTGGAAGATGAAATAAAAGTATTTAGACCTTCTGCGAGCTCCAAAATACTGGTTTATTTCCTAACATATTTGGCATAGCTGTTTCTACACTCAGTATTGAGTAGTGACCAAGTAAGAATGACATAACTGATCTTGACCACACCAGAATTTCAGAAGTGACTCACTGACCCTTTTCCTTCTATGCACCTGAAAAATGAATAACTTCTAGTATGTTCTTATTTTGGGTTACTCGGGTACTGGTCCTTTGGCACAAGTCAGAGAAGCGTATTGTATGATGGCACTACAGGGTCTCTGAGGAGCAGCTGGAAGACCAAAGAGCTGCAACTACGTCTTCTGTCATTTACCTCCTATCCTTTTTTATTCCGGCCAGTGTAAGGAGCAGGACAGAGCAATCATGGATATCAGAGAACTTTGTGCTGGCCATTGGAGCACAAAAACCAACTGTCTGGGGCCAGCATAGGTACATCATTCTATTTGCACGCTTTGCAATTGAAACTTAACATACATGAGTGTATGATGACAAATACCTACCCTTATCTTTTTCCCCTCTAATCTTCCTGTGCTATGGTTTATGATACATGCGATTCTAGGAATGTTAATGACGTTAAGCCTTTCAAGAATCTAAACAGCAAAGAATCGTTACCCTGACTGTAATTCAACCCATCAGATGACAGCTTTCTGACAATAACATGTGCTCACTGTAGCTGTGAATATGTACACCAGCCAGGGAGAAAAACTGTTCTCAACTCTGTCCAGTGATGAAACAAGCTCAAGTCGGATACCATATTCTGTAAGTCTCAATAAACAGTCATTGGCTTTCATTTCACTCTAGCAAGCCTGAGCACGTATCGTTCTCACAGAACCTTTACAAGAACTAAAAAGCAATTGCATTGATAAATTGCAACACAACACCCATATTGATCAGTATGGATAGCACCAGTGAATCAAATCCCAGTGCCCTGAAATTAGTGAGACTTTCTAAACAGCAGACCCAGGTTGCAATCCTTATTTATAAGCTTTTAAAAACTGAGCATCTATAACTTGCTGCCCTAATATATTGTGAAGCTTTAGTCTATGTTAATAAGATGAATACTGACCAGGAACTTGGAAGAGTAATTGCTTTGTAGAGTTTAAAGAAATACTGTTTAAAGGAAGGTGTTTCTGCCCATGGCAGGGGGGTTGGAACTACGCGATCCTTAAGGTCCCTTCCAACCTAAACCATTCTATGATTGTATGAAAATACCTGCTTTTTAAAGAAAAACATTTTGATTTTAAGGTCTTTCAGTAAGAACTGGTAGAATATCAAGCGGGCTAGTAAATACCCCTAAATAAATGTTTGATATGTGCACTAAATTTAGGGAAGTTTGACTAGGAATTAAGATTTGTCTATGACACTAATAGAAATACCATCGCCTTGCACTTCAAATGGGATTTCAAAATTGCAGGAACTGCAATTGCAAATCAGGCTAGTAGTCCAGTCCAATCTGCTACTGGTTTTCCTCCTACTGTGACTAACGACAGCACTTCAGAGAAAAGCCCAAGAATTCAGCAGTTCTTTTGGCTTCACTCACATCTGAAAGTGACAAGTTTTACTGTTCATTGTTTTACTGTTCATGCACAAAAAAGAAGAAAAAAAAGCAACTGTAAAAACACTGCTTTCCAATCTGAATGTTCTTGTCCATGTGTTATGGAGAAGGTAAGAAGAAACACAGGTGGGCTTATTCAGAGCACACATCATTACAAACACACCAGTCAGGACTTATCGCAGTCCTACTTTCCTCTCACATAGGTCTTTCTGGGACTTGAGGTCACTTTGTTCCCCTTCCATTTCTTTGTTCCCCTTCCATTTCCTAGTAATGTGGGGAGGTGGCCGCAGCACGCTTCACTCCCAAAGCATTGCAAGAAGCTCAGTATTACTGTCCCTTTCTTTAAGCATTGACACAACTTGTTTGCTTCTCTGATTGCTGCTTCATACTGAGCAGATAATTTCACTGAGTCATTTACATTGACATTTCATTTTCTTCCTGAGCTTTGCAGCCAATTTATCTGTGACTGGCTAAAATGATTCCCTCCACTGCATGTTACTGAGCATTTGGCAATTGTTCCACCTGTCATCACGGTGCCTGAGCCTCTGTTGTCACTTTGTACGTGGAAGTCTTTTGCAGTTTTCTCTAGTGTTATGTATTTCACAAAGCATTTTTAAAACTTCTATTCCAAATGTCAGCCCTCTGCCCAAACACTTTTCCTCCATCAATTTCTTCAAAATGTCAAGTTCACAACAGCCGTCAACACTAATCCTAATTGAGAGAGCAATCACTCTCTCTCAGCAGCTGCTTCACTGGTGTCCTCTTAGGCAACTGGACTATGAAATTGCTCTGCATCAACAGTTGTCCTGCTCCACTCCTTTGACTCCAGATTATTTTCTTCATCATGGCATTTTTTGATCGGTCTCTTTATCCTTGTTTACACTAGAGAAATTACTTATTGCTAGTTCGGAGTGCAGAAGAGGATGCCACTGCAAGCTAAGCGCAGAACGTGCCAGATTAATGCCAGTTCCCAAAATGGTTCTGAGCAGACTTGGTCCTTGTGTATGCTGGCAGCAAACCCACATTCATCTGTGATTCTGTTGCAATACTGCTGACATTTAATATCAGCAAGAGATAATTTTCCTAGTAAAGACATATATTTTTTCTTGCCAGATATTAAACTTATGTCATTCATAAATACTAGGCAAAGTCATGTTGCCATAGAACCCTTGGGAATAATTTCTACTTGAACTCATTTTGCCTCTCACTGTTGAAAGGTCTGAAAAGAAGTTAATGAAACAGGAGGCCAGATTTCTGAATGGTCTAAATCTATGTATTTCTGTTGATGGTGCTGATAAGGCCCATAACAAGAGTATGGAGCATATTTTAATTTCAAATTTTTCCTTTCCTTCCATTAATGTTATAAGCTCTGGTCATCTTCATGCTAACATCATATGAAAACGCCTTTGGATTAGAAGTTAAAGCCCCATGAGCATGCAAAACTTCTGAAAATGTGTATTTGGGCACAAGAGCCAATCCATGTCACAATCAAAGGCTACTAACTTTCAAAACCCAGCTTGATGGAGGTTTCTACATGCTCTCCCCCTCTTATTTAGAGGGCATGAATTGTAGACTAGAAACAATGCAAGGCAAAGGTTGTTTTTACACTAAACACTGTTTGGCATGAGGTCTGACTATTGCTCTGGGTGTGATCACAATAAATATTGAACAACAACAACCAGACTCTCCTAAATTAAATTCAGCTAGTTATTATGTGCACTCCACATACTACATATCAGCAAGCCAGAGCTCAATAGCTGGCAGTCATTTGGCAGAACCGGCAGTCAAAATCACTTCAAATGCTAGTTATACTTATTGTCATTCAAATCCATCTTTCTGGTTTCAGGGAGCTAAATCTTAAAGCTGGCATCAGTATATGCCTTTCAGTATTCTTCTATGCCTCATTTATTTATAGTTATTTTTCAGCTGTCCTGAGTACCAATCAGAGATAGAGGAAAGCCCTACAATTCCAATCCTGCTTTCTTTCCTTCTCTACAATACAGATACATTTGGCTTGCCTTCCAACTCGTCATTCACCTGCATGGCTGTGACTGAACAGAGATCTGCATAGCGATCCTTTGAACATTTTCCAAGACCAGCATATGCATAAGGACTCTCTACCCAAGCAATCCAGTAAATATTTTAGGAAGACCTCTTTTGGCTACCTGGAGAAATTAGCAAAAACCCCGGGAAAGCTGCATACATTTGAACCACAAACAATAGGAATATCTGCATTAAAAGCCCTGCTTAAGAATAGTTTTGTGGTAAGAGAGACATAAAAGAAATAAATCCCACCTAAAAGGCCCTACAGCATCTTCAGCAAAAATCCAAAGGAACCTCAGATCTTCACATAAAGACTTACGCTGTAATTGCAGTGCCTTATATTGAAAAAGATCTCTTCTCCACAGTTTGAAGAAAACATGTCTAACAAACAAGTAGTTGACTAAGCAAAGATAAACATTCAGTATCAAGTATTGAAACCCTCAAGATTTTTAATCCATTTTTATACAGTTTTGATTTCAGCCATTTCAGGAGTTGTGCATGGGCATCCACCAATTTATCTGTTGAGTTTATCGAGAAGGTGTAACAGCACATTACAGGGTCATTTTCCTTAGTACACCAATTCACAGCACACTCACAAAGTCCTCCACATCCCAGAGAACTGCAGGTGTGTACTAGAGTCCTTTTTTTTTCTGTTGTGCTGTCAGTAGCTGGATCAAGGACACATCATATTTTATGGATACTTAATATCCTACAGGAGTAGATATCCACAATGCACAACTTCATTCCTCAGAATAGAGGACAACTCTGTTGTGTTCATCTTTAGAAGGTATACTAATTTCTGTCCTTTTCCAAAGTTTCACTCTGCTAGTAAGAGATCAAACGCAATTTTCCCTCAAGTATGTAACCAGGAAGAGGATACTTATATCTCACTTAGCTGATGAAACTGCCAGGGAAAGAGTCCAGTTGCAGAGACAGACTTTCCAAGAGAGAGACATCTGTTCGCTAACAACTGGACTGCAATTACCAAACATTTTCTTCAGATGTTACTGACCAGTAAGGAATCAGAAAATAGCTACACAACTCTATTTTCTACATTAGTTTAAGTTTTTGGAGGCTTTCTAAAAATTAGAAGTAGTAGTGTAGCAGTAGCTTTTAAGAGCCCTGAGAAAGAACACCAAGACCCATAATGCCAGACCAGTAAAAACGACAAGTAAAAACCACTACTCCTAAAAGCTGATAGCCTAGCTAAGCAAAAGTAAGACAAACCACAGACAGGATATTCTTACTCACTTTACGGCTAGGGAAACATGGCACAGAGAGACTGAACAGCCTGCCTAGCTCTCTGGGAAGTGAACTCGGCTGCTCTAAATTAGCACCATAACTAAACACCGTCCTTCTCGCATCGTTTTCACTGAAATAAACAGCTGAAAGCATTCTGTGATTTTCTTTGTTCCAGCACAACCTACTACAGCCCAGGGCACATTAAAGTCGTACAGCAAAGCCCTTCCATTTCCCTGCTGCAGTCTAGCCTAACCATCATTGAAAGCGCAGCCCAAACACTGCAGCATTTAGGTAGTGTTTCACATAGACTACTCTGCATAAAACCTGAGAAAACAATAATCCTACTAACTGGCTCCAAATCCATTGTAGCATGTGCCTTCCAGGTCCTTCTCTGGACACACATACATGAATGGGACTAGATTCAGCTGTGCTGGAAAGAAACAAATATACCTGCAGTGCAAGATGCTGCACTCACCTTTATCCTACCATAAGAAAATCACTTTCAAGAAGAGCAGCTGCTGGATGCTACCTTGGTATCTTCTTCCCAAAAAGAATACATGTGGGGATTGTGAGGTCAAAGCTGCTAACAAGATATGCTGAAATGAAGTCAGCTGGTCCAGCGTTACCATGGTAAAAGGGGCCAAGGGAAGGTAGAAAGGGCATAGTTGTCTTAGTCAAGAAATGCACTGCTTCAGAGTATGTTGGTTAGAGCATCCATTGTCCAGACTAAGCAAGCATCCTGGGAATGAACATTTGCAGCTGTCTTCTCTTTTATTCCTCACTGAATTTCATCAAAACTCACATGACCTCCTTGCTAGGATCTAGGTATTAAGAAGCTGATTTCAAATTCCTAGCCTGATGGAAAAAAGAAAAACAACCAACTTTTAATGAATTATACTGGAGTTAGAAACCAAACCTATCCTTAAGTCATGATTTTCAACTTTTACGACTTGGAAAAGGTGGTTTTCCTCCCTTGTAGTTTTATAGTGGAGGATTTGCAGGAGTGTTCACACCACAGTTCCTCAGAGCCTTAGATTTCCTGTTAATGCACTGAGTTTCTGCCCTGAGACTAGACATTCTCCACTACAGAAACTTTCTAAGAAAACCCATACATTTCTAAGACTGGTGCTGTGATTCTATAAGCAAAACTGAAATCACCACTGTAGATAAGAATCCTATGACTAGAGTACTTATTAATTCTATATCTCTTCTCCTAATAGATTCTAAACAGGTTTAAATGACACTTTGAAAACAGCTACTGAACTAAGAGCCTTGCTTCTTAGGTTGACAGTACTGCAGCAGTGATAGTTTTAGGAGGATCAGGCAATCTCATGTGCAGATAAGGTTGTAATTTGCACCTGAAATGAATATGTTGCTGTGTCCCAAAACATCCATAAAGTGCTTTTATTAAACAGAAAGTTAGACTTGTCCTCCTTTGATATTTAGCTCAGCGAAAACACTGACTGGTAGTTTTCAAGAAATCACCTCTTTGCACCAGCCTGAATGTTATGAACAATTCTAAGTTATCAGTGGATGGCTTGTATGTAATAGCCAGAAAACCTGAAGCCTGTCAAGCTTTGAACTTGATCTGGATATTCTCTTCTTATAAAGCTTGCTTTCTTCAGTACACAGCATTGCGTGACGCAAGCCTCCCATGATAGACAAAGATTTGAAAATAAATAAATAAAAAAATCAGCACACACTACAACATACACTTAGAACACACATGGAGAATGAAGGAATGTCAAGTTAATTTCCTTACTCAAATTTGTCACAGCTGCTTGGCTATTTTCAACTACAGTAATAACAACAATAAAAAAATCATGGTGAAATTAATGAAACTGACTTAATGATTACTCATACATCTTAAAAATCTATTAGTAGTAGATAAGTAGACATTATTTTAGAGGAACACACACAAAAAGAATGTTTGTTCCAAGATAAAAAATTTAGCTTAGAATTGCTTCGTATTATCACATCCTTGGGAATTGTACCAGCAGTACCAAATACAGGTATCTCTATAAAAGATCACCAAGTAGAATTCTATTTGAGGAACTGCCGGCTCGGATGATGATGATTTGGTAATTAATAAAAGTGACAAGTGCAGCGTAGAGGTTAGAGTGTGAGATAATGAGCCAAAATACTTGGCTCTCCTCCCATCTTAGCCACGTAATTAGTGTGTGAACTTCAACAAGTATTCAAGTATTTTAGAGTAATTCACTGATTTTGGAAATGAAAGTCTAAATACTGTGAAACTCCAGGTATGGGACAACTGGCATTGTAGGAGAAGAAATGACAGTTGATGTTGCCTCACAGTCAAGCCACAAATACTCCACGAGTATAGGATCTGAAATGCCTCATACCAATACATGCAACGTTCAAGAATGTTGGTATGTTCATAGCAATTTACTATTGACTTACAGTCTCCACGTGTTTGCTTCACAGGTATTCCCTTAAAACTACTAGGAGACTATCAAGAATATTACAGATATTTAAAGTACAAAGTCCACCATTATGCATACTGGATTCAGTTCTTAATCTCTAAGATACTCGAAATATGAGAAAATAATTTTTTACCTTCTTGTGTATCTCTTTCAGGGGAATGCCAGAATTAAAGAATTCTTTTTGCCTCTCTCCATTTCTTCTCTAATGCTTGCCCAATCTCTGTCCTGTCTCAAGCAACAAGAGCAGTAGATGTAAAAGGACTCGTGCTGTTATGAACAACTGTCACTATACTTGAGAACAACAATAATAATCTACTACCCAGTGCCAGGAAAAATGCTTTGTAAATCTTTAGCAGTTACCTGACCTATCATTTGGCTCTGAGCAGAACAATGTTTTGTTTAAAAAAGAAAAGTTACTCCTAAATTTTTAATTACACATTAGTCTCCCACATAATTTATTTGCCATTTCCTTGGTTCTTACTGAGATCAGTTCTCTGAGTCATATTTCTTCCCCAGGTCTAGCATTTGCAGCATGCAAGCCCTTCCAAGGAAGAGTTCCAAAAGCTTTCTGATGTTTTGGTCCTACGTGCTCATAGGCTGCCTTTAGCCCTGCTCCCAGTGCTCTTGGACAGCTTCCTTCTGAACAGAAGATTTTCGAAGAACCTGCCACTGCCTAGGCAGCAGTCAGTGAAATCACACAGACGTGCGTGCTGTTGAACAAAACGTTCCGAGCGTGGAGGGGAGAAAAAAAAAAAAAAAAAAAAAGAAGCGCTAGCATCTAGCATGCTTTTTACTCAGTTTCTTACTTACTCCCCCACACCCTGTAAAAAATCTCAAGTTTTATAAGATAGCAGAACTTATGGAAAGACATGGAAAAGACATTACTATTACAGTGTTAAACACACCACAGTGTCTATGCACATGTATTTATGCTTTTAAAGAGAAAAGCTATAAGAATATTTTAAGACTTAAGGGGAAAACATTTCTAAACTCTTAGAATCAAATCAAATTCTATTTTTTACAAGATTCCTCTACACCCCACTTTTCTTCTTTTACCTCCTTTCTTCCTTTTTCACTTCATTAAAAAAAAAAAAAACAACAAAAAACCAAAACAAACAAACACAAAGACAAAACCCCAAAGAATCTTCTGAAGGCTCCCTGAGGCACTAAGTAGGCAAATAGAACATACTTATTCTCCAAACCCTGCAAGGTATCTATTTGGACGAGGAAGTGAATCTTTGTAAGTGACAGCAAACAGATGAGCAATTTTTGAAAGGGGGGAAGGAATAATCAAATAAATATGTTTGTCTAGTATAGTGAATTTCTAAGTCCTATAAGGGGGGAAAAATGCAACAGGGCTTAACTGAAACTTTCTATTGCAGAGAAAAAGAAAACTTGAACGAAAATGACTTATTTTAAAATCTACAGAACTGACCTCAGAATTTCAGGACTGACTTTGTCTTTTTTTTTTTCTTCTCTTCTCACTTCTAATATCCGATCTTACAGTCTTTGTAAAGATAAACTTAGTCTTTTACTTTTAGGACAGGGCCCTTATGAAGATTACAGGTTCTCAGGGATACATGTAGACACAGGTTTTAAAGTTGCTGTGCTGCTACTTTATCATTTCCTGATCTCCAGAACTGGTAAAAATTACTCATTTACTAGTTGTCCAAATGGACATTAAATCAATCTCATTCATTTTTTGAAGCATCCTGGAAAACTATATATACTTATTTAACACTTCTTGAAAATTTGCTTGGAACTTTTCAGGTAGAAGCTCTGGAATGAAGAATTTGGAAACAGCTGAAAATCAACAGCAAACTGAGGCAGACCCTGCTGGGCAAATCACCTTCAAGACAAAAGGTGCAAGGTCCTGCCTTTTTCACTCCGTTGCCAGGCTCAAACAAATGTTGACTGATAACCACGGTGTTTAGCTGTATAGATTTGAGGTTTTTGTCTGCTAAGTTCCTGCCCTCATTAGTTGTTTCATGGAAGATGTTGCTTCAAATTTGGTGATGGATTAAAAAAAAAAAAAAGAAAAAGAGATTGACAAATCACATTGAGGTAGAAAGAGATGGTAAACAGAGAGGTTTATAATCCAATCAAAGAAAGAACTGTAGAATGGTGGAAGTCTACACATTAAAGTCCTCATACTTGTCTGCAAAAATATTGCAATAGCTTCAAAGTGGCATATTACAGTCGTTCTCCTATTGTGTGGTCTCATGTCCCATGGCAAAACTAGTTTTCCTCTTTCTTTCACCAGATGCTCTGGTTTTCTGAGTTTCTTCCAGTGTCCTAAAAGGCCTTTCATATGTTTGTTTAATGACCCTGTCTCGGGTTATTAAACTCTGCAACTGCTTGGCCCCTGGTTCTAAACAAAACAAAAAAATCTTTCCTCAAGCACTGTCAGTAAATGTAAGGAAATGAACTGCACTCCAACACTGCCAAAGAAGAGAACGTTCTCACTCTCTCATGGTTTCAAATTTGAAAAGGAGTAGAAGAAATCTGTATCACCCCCTCTACCTGGAAGGAAGCGGGAATGCAACCATAACCTCACGGAGGGAGGTTAGACTGCTACTACTATCCCTAGCAGGCTCCTGACTCAACACTACGTAAAAGTCAGGCTTGGCTATCAGCACTTGCTGCAATATTTAAGTACATGCTTGAAAAACTTTCACATAACTCCCTTGCTGAAACACGACCCAAGTACAGACAGATGCACGAAGTTAATATTTATGGCAAAACTTCACTTACTACATGTTTTTGTGAAAGACAATAGTAACAAAAAATGGGGCAAGGTTTATTATTTAAAATTGAATTCTACAGTAATTTCAGAAATGTATTCAAGACCAATTGGATTACAATTTGAAGACGACACTACTTAATGAAGTACACTTCCCATCAGAACTCTCTCTTTCACAATATCCTTATAGCTGTCAGGGACAGGGAAAATATCTAGGGTGAAATGTAAAGTATTGTCTAAGAAATAGGATTTATTTATTTAAAACAAGTTATGCTACAGAGGTTAAGTGCAATAGAAATAGTTCTATCAATTGGATTTCTCCTTACAAAAAATATAAAATGGCATTTAATGAAACAGTGGAAGGGTTATTCTTAACTGTAAACAATCAAATGGAAGAAAATTAAGCTCTGCAGGTCTGCATTAAGAGAATCATGTGGGTTATATTTCCACTTACCAATGAAAAAAGTAAACTAGGATGTTTATAGTAGATCTGTATAAAATGCCAGACACAATCAGCTCTGGCTGATTCATAAAATCGCAAGATAAAGTTCCAGTGCTTCCACCTAATTAAATGTTGGTGATGTCTGCTGAATTATTAAGTGTCCTATCAAGATCTTTGGTATAAGATAAATTGTTCAGTATTACAGCCTACTACTTTATAAGATAGATTCAGGTTGCTCTAGAATGTACATCACTGGGAAACACACGACTGCACTTCCTGTTGTTGGTAACTACTTCTTAAATAATTTGAGATATAGTGTATACAAAAGCATGTCTGCAAACACATGCATTAACATGCACATGCACACACACACAACGTAAGTATTAATCTACGAACTCAGCTTCTGAAAAAAGGATGACAGAAGGGAGCATAAAGACAAGCTTTTAGTCACCTTGTGAATTTCTAGGCTAACATCTATTCTTTCTAGATTAAAAATTTTCTTTCTGTTTTGGGTTGTTTGTTTTTTTTTTAATGTAGAGGCTTTATGGGCAAAGAAAAAAAATTTTAAAAAGTGGGTTTGCATTTGCATTTTGGTTTTTGTTTGTTTGTTTTAAACACCCATCCTAAATTTCTACCATTATGAAATATGATCTTTCACTTCAAAAATTTTGGGGGTATAGACTGTTTTATGGTTCCCACAAGAGAGCAGTTCTTATTCTTACAAAGACAAGTCTGAATGCGGGACTGATCCAAAGGGGACTTCAGGCTGCCTGTATTCATCAAACACACAATGCTGCCGCAAGCATGCAGGTAGTCCCCTCTTTACTTAACTGATGGAAGCATAGCAGTTGGTGCAGTAGATAAGACAGGCTAAACTCTTCCTTTCAGACTTTTTAGCTTGCTAGGCTTCTGATAAATGTTATGGACTGAGAAAGGTGGGTGGAGTGGGACAAAACTATGCACAAAATGAAACACTTAATAAAACAGAGAATGAGATTCAGGGAGTAGGTTATGCACTTTAACATATTTGCTTCTAGAAAAATAAAACCAAAAAAAGTGCACAAATATGAGGAGGTAAGTAGTTTGCACAGCTATGAAAAGTAGCCATAGACTATTCTATGGGTAGGAACAGCTTTAGCTGTAAATAGTGTATACAGCATAGAACTTAAAAATAATAAATAATATTCTAAGCAATCATGTAAAGTTCCATGTAATTCTGCAGAATATGAAATAAGCAATTTTAGGGAAATGTGGAATTAAGTACTTGCTGGGCTTAATTTATGAGCATCTTTAGAACCGTTAGGATTCCTAACACTAGCAAAATACTATTATCCAAAACACTATGGATGACTGTTAAAGAAACTTTTTTTTTTTTCGCTTTAATGCTTTTAACAGAATGATGCTTTTGTGCTCCCAGTAATAAAACACTAACTCTCTGTTGTGTTGGCCAAGTTTTAAGAAAGTACCTAACCCCCATTCTACAGTTAAAATCTCTTGCTGACCTTTGAACTCTGCTTTGGGTAAGCAGCTTTATGGAGAAAGCCTGTACCTGATGTGTGCATGCAACATAGTATGGCCCTAACATGCTAAATACCCTTTTTAAAAACAAACAAACAAACAAACAATACCAACAGGAAAGAACTCTTCCAATGTAGAAAAACTGCATATTGCAAAAAGACTGAACAACTGCAGTGAGTCACCCAGTGAGTCATTAACTCAGTGAAGTTAAAGAATCAACTGTAGCGCTGGACCCAAACAAGGTGATGCGAATGTAACTTTCCTTCACAAAGAAGCTTGGTTTCACCTTCCTCACCTCCCATATATCCACAGATCCGTGTCATACGTATAGTTCTGTTTGATCAGGTTCAAAACAGTTTATTAAAGGAAAAAGGACTGAAGAAGGTGATAGACATCAGGGTAAAAAATGCAACCAAACCAACCAACCAGGAATTGTTCAAGACTTCAGGAAGGAGTGTCTCATTTCAGTCTTGAAAGTGTTTTAATGCTTTCCTGTTTAATGATAGTGAGAGCAGGAATGTAGATGAAGGGTGACAAGATTTCTTCCTACAGGATAAACTACACCTCAGAGCTGCCAAAAAAAACCTATCATCAGCCCTGCTCATTGGTTCCCATCCTGCCGAAGCTGAAGGTTGGACTTCTTTTTAACTCCAACAACCAGAAGCAACTCCCAAATGCCATCAAAATGAGATGCCCCCCACCAGACAGCATGCAGCTCTGTGGCCTCTTGTCTTTTCATTCTTTTTAAGTAATGAAATACTTAATACACATGAATAGACACCACTGCGGAATATTTGAGCTAACACCCAATAGAGGTAAAGGCAGTAGTTCACACCTCCCACTGTTGTTGTTACAACCTCTGTGCAAACTTCTGTCTGCACCACCTACGTCCAACTTCACATTTTTGAGGTTTTTCTTTGCTACTAAACCAGCTAAGGCCTAACTTTCTTTAAAGAAAGAATATCAAAGCTGAGACTGAGGGGAACATCATGGATGTTTCAAAGATCTATTTATATGGGAACCTCCTGGCGCTTTGCAATTCCAGATATAGATCAAGCAACCGAGACACAGACAGAAAGGAGTTCTCCGCAGCATTGTGTATGCCTAAGTTCTTGTGAAAGCAAGAAGTATTTTTAGTACTTGCACCTCCAGTAATAATAAAAGCAGGAGCACTAGCAGTGTTGTATTTTTATCATGAAGCGTCCAAGAAGTCCTGGATGTTGCTGCAGAGGCAGCCAGATTTCAGCAATGCAAAAACCAGCCACATTCTCCAGCAGCACAGTTGTACGGACAAAGTTTTGTAGAATCAAAGACAGCTGCAACATGCTTTAAGTAACTGTATGTAATCCTAATTCCATTCCCTGGTGCATGCAGGTACATTAGAGGGATCAGGATTAGTGTTGCTACATTTTGGACATTGATTTTAGTTGCAGGTCCAGAAAAGAAGAGCTAACAAAACTCAAAGCCAATGAAGTAGCATTTAAATACTTATTTAGTGTTGGAAACTTCCAAAAGTCTTGAGACAAAACTACTGTAACATATTGCAAGGACAACCCCACACTTCAGGATGAAAATATATACCTCTTACTCACTTGGTTAAACAAGACTGAAGGTTTTTGTCTCTGTATCAAGACTGTTGGCCAGACCACACTGAAATATAATATGAGTAGATGTTGATGGGAATATAAAGGCATCAATCAAAAAAAATTGCTAAATTGAAGAAGAAAAAAAAGAGGCCAGAAAAATGTTTGAACCTGTTTGATCTATAGCCTAAAGCTGAGGTCTTGCCAGACAAAATACTTTTTTTTTTTTTTTTTAGTATTTGGGAGAGGCATAATGGAGTAACAGCACCATTTTCTGTAACGTAAATGCCCTATTTAAGAGACAATTTAGGCCAGTTTGAAGATTCTGTGCATGTTTGTCTCTGATTTTCCAAGCCACCAAATCCTTCAGGAGTCTTCTGAGATCAAAGGGCTTTGGTTTGCACGTGTTCTGCAAGTGTGTCTTGCTTAAGCAACACAGTAATCTGAGTGAATCCTGAAATAAGAGACCGCCATCTTAAATCCCAGGTATGAGGAAGACACTGGCACTGGACTGCTGGCAGGTTAGCACATGATCTCCCAGACAACATTAAAAGATGAGTGGTCCCATTCTGTCCTTAGACACTAATATGAGCCAGCTCAAACTATAAACTTCTCCCCAGCAAAGAGGAATAGGTGTCTGGACTGGACACTTCCCTGCTACGTGTCTGGAAAGGGAACAGTACAGTAAATTTACATGTGCATGACATTTGCCCATAGAATGTTTTCTGCTCATATCTGAATAGCACCAAGGAAAGATGTCAATTGATAGCCAGCTCCTGTCACCCACCACTTCTCATCCACTTGCAGTGCTTTTCAAATTAGGACTGGGGGTCCTTTATCCTAGACGCCATCTTTTACCTCTGCAGAAATGATCTGCCACCTTCCCAGCAAAGGCAGCAGATGGGAACAAGCTGCGACCCCAACAGCACAATTCATCTAGTTCAAATTTCTCCAGTTTAGCTGCTCTAACACAGAACAGAACTATGAAAACACTTTTCAAGAAATTTATTAACCCTTTACTATCCGTGAGCAAATAACTGCTCCCTCCAGAAAACATAAAGATGATTCGTGCCACAGACCTGCACAGTTACTGGTTTTCATAAGATACAACGCTGCCTGGGAATGTCTCTGGCAGAGTACCAGGAAAGAGCCGTCATGATTACCAACACTGCTCCTGACACATCTGCAAAGGGCCGACCCTTTCTAAATTGACATAGATATTCGTATGATACAGCTATTCTTTGTCATTTTATAAAGTGATCACTAGGAGTTCCTAGAGTAAATGAAGTAGTAGAAAATACTCAATAGCGAGCTAAATCACTGACCTGACACGACAGAGGCATCCTGTTTTAACACACAGTCTGCAGAAAGCCGCCTTCTGGAATGAATTGGGAGAGCAACCAAAGAGAACAGTTAAAGAATGTTATGAGAAGAAGATTAACGTTCATTGAGGTTGGGGTGCACATATTTCTCACTGAAAATTACAGAGACCTGCCAAGCTGTACAGGCCTGGAATCACAAGTTGCAATCCTGGCGCCCAGCTCACTCCTCCTTGTGTCTAGCCCTCTGTTTCACTCAACTGCAGTGCCGTGGGCCTTCCTCCGCTCCACAGCACTGCGCACTAGAGGCAGCTGGTCTGCCCCATTCCCCATGTTCTAGATGGAGCCTTTCTAAAAAGCCTATTTCCCAACTTCAGGTTACCATTATGGTCCCTCCATATCTCATAGCCCACATTATTGCACTTTTGTCACCCATCCGCTCTTCCTCCCTTTCTCAACACAGACTCAGAGAGGTGAAAATAGGAAGACCTACATTACAGATTTTGAGCTGGTTTGCTCCCGATCTCCATTCCAGTCACAAAAATAACCAGTTTCTTCACCTGTGTATGATCAGAAGTGAGCCTAAACGTCTAGATGCAGCTGCAAGAATCCATGGCTTTTCCAGCTCCTCCTCAGAACAAAGTGATATAATCTGCTACTAATGCAGGCACTCATTTCTCAGATCTGAAAGTAGAAGCAAATTTTCCAAGAATCCCAGTAATTTAAAAAAATTCAAACAACAAAACCTTTATTGGCCCATAGTAAACAAGCTACATGTAACTGCTTGGTTTCACTGTGTACAAGTAATTGGTACTCTTCATTTCCAGGAGATCACCCTTGAGTTCACCCTAGCCAAAATCCTGATGCCAGTATCATAATTCCTGACAAGAATACGTTGTACCTTCAAGCTCTAGTTCTCTCTGATCTGAAGACTGATGTCACACAATGCTAGAATGAAGGAGAACAAAACAGCATCTGATATCATACTACTTTTGTCCAGAGTTGAAATGAGATAAACAGTTATACTCACCAAGTACATCTCTAGAACATTCCGTATATCCTTCTGAAAAAAATACACTTTATGAAAGAAGTAGTCTTGGGCACATCACAAAACTGTCTTTTGAATGGTTAAGAAAATAAGTCTTTTAAAGCTTTGTCTAAAATAGGTGAAAAAAATTCAGCCAAAGTTTTGAAGGATTTTTTAATTGAGCTGATAAAGGCAATTTCCAGGAACCTACTTAAAGTTTTACAAGATTTTTCGCCATATCGTAAATTGCCATAAAAAATATAAAATACTGCAAGACCAAAAGCCAAGAACTTGCCACTCCTGTTCTAGACTTCCAAATGCTTCTGATTAGGAACCACTGAATTGATTGCACTCTTAAACAAAAGTGGGCTGAAAACGAAAAACCCAAATGTGTATGAAAGAAGCCACAAGTAAAAGACTCCTCTAAATCAGCAAATATTTCAAAGAGATGTTAAATATTTAGCACATAAACTCACACAAAAAGATCTAATTTCAGTGCATTTTATTTATCACAAATTCCACTCATTCTATAGGTGCAATGAGCATTAAAAAAAAAACAGTGGCATGATTCCTCCCTAGAACATAAGACAGACTAGTTTAAAAAATCCGGGCAATACTTGACCGGTGACTGTTACAGGTGAAAGTGCTAGTAAATGAAGTCTGTGTTAGTGGCAGCCAAGTAATGGATTCCCTCATCTGCTGATTCAATTGAAATGAGAGCAATAAAAAAAAAAAAGCTTTTAGAAGCGCCAGGAAAAAAAAAATCCCACTGAATCTAGCACTACATGTGCTAGAACTATTTTGCTTCACACTGACAGGTGCCCCTACCCCCTAGCATTCTTCCTCTTGGCCTCCCCACATAACACAGCTATGCCACTTTAGCTTGACCCCAATAACTAATACCAATTAAGCAATAGCCTCTCTGTAGCTGTTCCCCACTGTAGAGATGGGGAAAAGGAAAAAGTCTCCTGCCTTCTGTTGGACCAAGCAAGCAATGCTGACAATATTTTCCTTAAATAATAACAAAATACATTGGAGCTTGGAAACAAAGGGTGGGGAAAGTGAGAGCCTCCTAAGGGGAGTAGTGGAGGAGAAATATAGAAGGATTTGGCTTTGCACAACAGTTCTCACACCTCTAAAAATACACAAGGCTGCCTCACTCTCTGTAGCTGCCCAACACTTAACATACACTACAGATGAGATACACAGCACCTGGCTACCTTAACACCTTTGTCAGCTCATTACCAGATACCTAACGTAACCAAGTGTTTTTATTTCACTTTTGCTGCTGTTAAAATGTGGGCCATCAGGGGATGATCCTCTCCAAGGCACTGCTAAAAAGCAGTTTGACAAGTGTATTTTATAAGAAGGTGTCTCTGGAATCAAAAATGAGATCCAGTCAGCAGTGAGGCTCCACAGATGCCTTAAACTAAATATTCTTTAATATGAGAATCTTTACAATTGACACTCATCTCGCATGATGAAAGACCTCAAACACAATCATAGATCACATTATTGAAATACTAGTTTGTCCCTGCAAGGTGACAAAGCTTGTTCAAGTGACGCATTAATGGAAGATGTGAAAAATAAATGACTAATGACTAATTCAACATACGTTGATCGAATTTGGAAACTGCCCTGAGCACACTGAGATCTATTAACGTACTTTCCTGACACAGCCCCTAGTTAATCCCTGAGAGTGAGCCTACAGCTAGCATCATCAAGCAAGGGCAAAAGTTCAGTACCAACAAAGAAGGAAGAGCANTTCTCCAAGCAGCAATGAGTTCAAGATTCACACAATTTAAAAAATTGTAACAACAAAGCTAAAGTGTCCTTAGCATCTCTGAAGTAATTTTAAGCAATGTAACTCACCCTTTAAAGATGTGGACCACTTAATTTTTCTTGTAAATAAAAATGAAAATATTGCAAATGGTACTCTGCAGAATATATGAAGAATCTGTTCAACAACTTGAATACCCATACTATCTGCAAATGAGCTATTTTCTTTGTAGTTGCCCAGCACATAATAATCACTGTATATGAGACAGCAGCTGCCTTGCAACCAGTCAGCTTACCACTACAGAAATGGCTATGTCTAACTGAACTGAGA
Organism: Anarhynchus alexandrinus; assembly: GCA_008711295.1. Taxonomy (NCBI): domain Eukaryota; kingdom Metazoa; phylum Chordata; class Aves; order Charadriiformes; family Charadriidae; genus Anarhynchus; species Anarhynchus alexandrinus. Next base: position 7,041,448 of record VUYV01000008.1, on the reverse strand, counting down.
TAAACTTATTTAAAAATAAAAAAATAATGTGTATTTCTAGTTTGTCACCAGGCACATTTAACATTTTACAATACTCTTTACTACTCACATTACTACTGTAATGACCTGAGTAAAGAAGCAGTTTTCTACTACCTCACAATGTCTACCCCACTTCGCAGTCTCCCACTCTATCTATCCACGTGACCACGTCACTCTCCTCTCCTTTGGCAATATGTTTTCAAAATAGCGAAGGAGAGAACCTGTGTGCCAGACCTCAAGGCCTTTTTAAATGTGACAAAAGCACCTACTGATCTAGATTTCACTTTAGTCTAGCATGATTTGGGGTATGCATCTCTCATTTTGGAAATCTAGGACACTCAAATTTTACCCCAAATCCAAGTAGAGCACATGCTTGTTCATCATCAAGTGGGCTACTTTCATGGGTTCTGACTGGCATGAAAGGAAATATTGGTTTGAATTGCATGAGAGAGAAGCAGAGGACAGGTGGAAAGGATGGAACTTGTCTGTACAAATTCATACTTTTGCAGACATCAACATCTGGATGAGTGCCTAGACTACCCTAACAGGGCAGGAAAAAACAGAAAAGCAATTCCCCTGCATTGAAAAGACAGACATCTAAAACAAATCAGATGTTTTACACTGGAAAAGTGTCTAATTTCCTCTAGCCAGCACAGAACCTAGATGTCTAGCTGAGGCATAGATGTCATCACAATAGATATAGAAAAAAAATTGGTTAGCGTAATTCTCACCTTGCATATAGGCCGTGTGTGAAATCGCAGTCACTCAAATCACTGGGAATCTTGCAACAACTTCAAGAGCATCATGGTTTTAGCTCACATAGGTTACCCAGTTTAGATTTTGCTTTTTTGATTATGCATCCTAATAAAGACCATAAATCAATGCAAATACCTTTTAGAATATTCAGCAGCATGTCGACTTGCATTTAAATCTTGCATTATTTCATCTGCAGAGGAGACGTATAATACTGAAATAATGTAACATAAATAAAGCTTCGTAAACAATCCTGTGGATCATGAGAACTGTTAATCATCTAGAAATTCAATCTACAAACAAAATGGATAAAGTGGAGTTAGGCTCAGTTCTACAGCATCTTTAATGCAAAGTGTAGTCTACAGTAAGTTACTCTGGGGGGTTGGGGGGGTGGAAGGTGATGGAGACCTACATCACTCACTCTTTAATTAGGAAAAACAAACCAAACCCAAACCCAACCAAAACCCCAGCATCTACAGTTTCATGAAACAAGGTCGACATTTCTGGTTTTAGTTACACCTTTGTTTCCCATACTTGTGTATTCAGATGTTTACAAATGGCTAGAAATATTCTTATAAAGCACTCTACTTTGTATTCCATCAAAGATTGAAAAGTATGTTCAGGAGACATTTGTCATTGCAGTAAATTAAATTCCTCATGTTAAGAACAGTTCATAGTTTACATTAGTAAATGAAAATAACTGATCAGTAAGAATGTTTTAAATGCTCATAATACTTGGAATAATCTAAATATGACTGGTTATATCAAGATTTGTATTGGATATTTATTGCAATTAAGCCTAAAATAAAGGCTTTAAAATAAAAAAAGGACCCGATGCAAAGATTTAAAGTAATAAATGTAATTAATTAATATGCTGCCTTTAACCCTACATCTCTTCTTTCAGGCCGAAAATTAAAAATGTTTTTTGCTATAACAAGTTCTAGTCTTGGAAAATCCTAAAAAATAATGGAAATATTCAAGTCCGTGTTTAAAAGTAAGCGTGTGCTTAAGTATTTTGCTGAATAATGGTAATACACAATAGATGGAGCTCAATGTCTACAGTTACATCTAGAAGTGTTGGCAATTACACAGAAAAACGTCATTAGCTACAGACTCCCACATTTATTCACAATAGGAAAGAATGACTGGGTATCTTGCTCTAAAAAGCAAAATAGAAAAAAAAAATTTTTTTGCTTTCTGATTACTTCTTAATCTAGACATAGATCCTCAGGACAATGAAGGCTTCAACTCTTAATAAAGCAATTAGCACTGTTATAACTGTTTCATGTACATTGTAATGTTTCTGCTTATGCAGCTGTCAGAGAAATACTGAAGACAGAAGGAATAAAACCTCTAAAGATATGTTGAAAATTCAGATCTAGCCTCTTGGTTGTTCACTGCATCATCATAAAAGCATTAGAGTGTGTGTTAGTTGGTGGTTTAAAGACCAAACAAACAAAACCAAAACAACAACAAAGCAACAAAACAAGTAATGGCCACAACATGAAAGAGAGGTTTTCACGCTCATATCTTTAGGGAGTGATTATGTCTTTTGCCGTGGGTTTATATATTCCAGTTTCCATGCATTCACATGCCATCTCCAGAAGAACACAAAAATCACTGCAATAAATGTTCTCTTCACTATCCACTCTGTATTCCAATAGCACTTGTCACACCTGGGAATCCTTCCCTCTAATATTTACCCAGTTCTTCTCTTCTCTAAACTGATAAGCCAGTTCACATTTTCTGGATTACAAAAAACTGAATGTTTACCTTTTATTACAGTTATTAAGATCTCTTTATAAACTAAGTAACATTTCCCTAGAGGATCTTGTTTGTAGACTTACACAAAAGCTTCATAGTCAAATGACAAAGAGTTTTAACATGCGTTCTTTACCCAGGATACAACAGTTGTACGAAGCTTAAGATATTCTATTGTCAATGCTGAGTTAGAAACTGGAAGAAAGCTGTACTCTGTGCTCTTGGTTTCCTTCATCACTCTTCAGAATTATTTCTTTACTTAGAAAACAGACCATTGAAACCTAATGCAAATAGGCAGCAAATGTGCTACATATCCATACAGAACACAAACCACAGCACAGACTGTCTCACAATATAATAATAGCTGATCAATGAACTCAGCATTTTTTATTACTGTAAAGTCCCGGCTTCTCTACATATTGCTATGATTTCTTTCACTGAGTGTGAATTACCTTAATATCACCGTTACTTGCATAACCATGTAAATGTCTAGACTATGTGAGCATGTATTACAAACATCACATTCACAGGCACAATTTGTTCACCGTAGTTCTAATTAACTTTACAATCTCTTGCCTAATGATATGTTATAAATAGGTGGGAACCATATGTCATTCCAGGCTATCTTCTCCTGTGCTTAAGTGCTTAATACTACATGCAGAAAGGCTTTTCATTCCTTGATTATTGAAAGGTATCATTCTCACAGCTTTGAAAAGGTTAGTGCTGTTTATGTTATCCACGTCTAGTGTTCCAGAAAGAATTAACTTGTTTATGATCTGCTCAGTGTTCATGTAAAGTTCCAGATTTGCCAGGTGTAAAATTAAGTACTGCTAATAGCAGCATGTAACCTCTGGGATACCCATATTAGTCAAACAAAAGTGAAATGACCAGCTTGTCTGAAACTAAAAAGCATTGCGGTTATGGATATAGCAATATACTACGTGCTATACACTATATAAAAAGAATGAAGATCGCACACAAGATTTTCCTTAACATGGAAGTAGCTGCCTAATTAGGAAGATTGCAACAAAAGGCGGGATTAAGCATTGCCATCCTGTTAACCAGCAGATTACAGCACCAAGAAATCTGATCCTGCTGTCTTGATTACATCATTTTATACTGTACCAACCAACCAAAGTCCAAAGCAATCATGAAGCCATCAGTTTGTATTTTCCAAAAGCTGGATAAAACAGTCACATATAAGGGCCTCCTCAAATAATTGAAGTCAGTAGTAAGGAATATAGGGTTGTCTTGCACAAACACATTTGTTGGGGATGCTGGATACTTCTACTGCTGGATTTGGTATAAATATTCTAACTTGCAGTTTTCTAGGTTTGGGTTTGCTGCTTTTTTTTTGGGGGGGTGTTTTGGGGGTTTTTTGTTGTTGGGTTTTTTGGGGTTTGGGGGTTTTTTTGTTGGTTTGTTTTTTTTTTTAATTTACACTCAGTGTACATAGTGTCAACTATGTTTCTGCCTCCGATACTTCTATCTATAACTGAAAAAAACCCCAAGAACATGAAAACCAAACCACTCAGAACTTGAAAAGCCAGTTTTTTCCCCCATTAAGGCTTCTCAGTTCTTCACCAGGGCTTCCTGACATTTGATACAATAAGCAGAAGCATGTGTCTACCCCACAAGTATGGCTATGAGGTCCAATACACAGCTTGTAAAGAAATGCTGTTTTCTACACAGTAGACAGAGACAGAAGTTCCTTCAGATGAGCTTATCTTTCTTCCCCCAGGAGCAGAAGCCTAGCAAAACTAGCCAACAAAATTAGATACGTGGGTTGTATAAACAGTCCCTTAGATTCAATTTCTTTTAGCTCATGCTCATGAAAATCCAGCTCTGAGGTGTGTAAGCAGATACCAATTAGCTTTTTATAAGATTGTTTAAAGTCCGTGTAGCTACGCTCTACTTTTTAGTATGCAAAAAATCAAACAGTTTATATTCACTTTTGAGTAAAAGCAACTTTATCACACCATAAAGCAAAGTGATAGCTGGTCTCCTCTTTTCCCTCTCCTTGTTCTACATGTGCTTAACAAAACACCAAGTCTTACAAATCCCCAAAAGACTGATGCCTCCAGCTTAAACTAAAGAGAAAAACAATTTCACTGAAACTGGACTTCAAGATGTAGCAGAGCATGTGATGTGGGAACAGAAACATATTCAAGTAGTCTGTTTTCCCAATCAAAACAAATAGCTGTTATTGTGATTTTGCATGTGCACACTGACCTCCCAATCTAAATCGCATCTTTGTGAATGTTGCTTAATAATGTGAAATAGCAAGTATTTGCCTCAGCTCCTTTAAATAAACTAGCTAACAAAAGCTGTTCATCCTGATGTGTCACTATGATAAAAAGTAGCAACTGAACACATAAGTTATGGTCACTTTTACAGCTGACAGCTCTGATAAAAAAAAAATGTAGTCATTTGTTCTGAACGTGCAGAACGTATAGATAGATTGTGGACTCTGTTAATCTGCAGATGACCAGTGTTTTGGTAGGCTAACCTTTTGTTATTATTATTATTACTATTTTAAGTAGTTTACATAATAAAAGTATGACCATTTGTAGCAGTGGAACAAGATATTTCACTTTTATATCACTGATCTACACAGACCGGAAAACAAAGTTCTCAGCTATTTCCGGATTCAGATCTAACACTTGGTCCCAGGCAGCAGAGCAGTTTTACTTACTTTAAAATGCTCAGTTAAACCTCTTTCCAGTACCTTTTTTTCCTCAAAACTGACAGGATCAGCTTTTGGTTTGCATCAAGTGAATCACTCCTCCCTTTGTTCCACTGTGGCGGCATATCTGCAGCTCTACCACTTTTTCAGATCCTGTATCAAAAGGAGTGTATGAAATACAGCTCTTCAGTCTCCTTACTGACGATCAAATTTCAGTTGCATAATAAACAGTGACTCTGCATGACATAATGGGGCCTTCATGCACGATACAGCTAAACTGAAACTGAAAAAAAAAAAGATACATCATTATCTGCCCTTGTCTGGACATAGAGGAAATTTGTCTCAGAAAATAAGGAAACTGTATAAATAATCCAAAAATCAATGGAAAAAAAAGTTTTCAAAAGACTTAAAAGTCAAAACAGTATCTTTTTAACCCTTAAGATGATTTCTAGTTAACATACAGAAAACTTACAATAATAGCTCCGGTCCTGTGCAGAAAGTCAGGCTACATGAGGGGATCACAACAGTCCATTTTGGATAGGATATCAATGAAATATTAACAATATCCAAATTTGGGTTTATGCAGCATTTAAGGGCTTTTGAAGCAGAAAAAAATAACTGCTTTAAGCCTGGAAGGTTTTATTAAAAGGTCCTCAGCTTCAAAAGCAATGGTTATTTTAACTCCTCAATTTATAGCAGTAACCATAGAAAATTTATATATGTAGTACTTAAGTTTCAGAATTTGCCGTTTATACCACCTTCAAATTTTTAGGTACTCAGAAACTCCTTATTAAGCTACTAGAGTATCCCACAAGCCTATATGAATTGACAAATAATTTTGATAAACACATACTATATAGCACGCTAACAATTTTAAGATCACCAGGCAGATTAAAATTCTACGTACTCTTAGGTCTAACATCCCTTTAGTCCATCAGTCACTTGTTTCCTAAAAACAATTAGTAAAAATGTAAGGGTTTTTTTGTTCCTGCTGGTTCTATGTGAAAAAAACCCCAACATATGCAGCCCAACATTAATCTTTTCTTCATTTTTAATAGCTGTCTCGCTAGCCTCGCTTCAGCCATTTAGCAATCCTGTTATGAAACAGCTGCTATTAGTGAAAAAAGTCCAAACTGGCAGCATTCACAGACCACTGGGAATACAGAGCATTTTAAGGAGATGTTTCTACAACTCAGAGTCAATACCCTCCAATTCATTTCACTTCGTTTTTTCAAGACCCTACCTTAAAGCCTCCAATTAGGATTATGCTTCTAAAGCTTTAGTATCAGAAAGCCTGGCTTTTCTCTGGATTTTCCCATGGAGAACTTCCTGTTCCTCTAGACCAATCCACCCTTCTTAAAACATTTTTTTCCAGTCTTTTATTGCTGCTGAATCTGATTCAAAAGGGGCCCATCTGCTCCAGCTACATCATCAGGAGAGTTCTGCACTTTCACACAGCTGCTGAGGTTTCTGTCCCCATGCAGAAGCTGGAATTGCTCCACCCACCCTATTTGCACAGAAATTATGTAAACTGATGGATCCGAAAAACTTTTTCATGAGCATTTCTATACTGACAATTTCTATAATGTAAACTTCGCTTTTCTCACATTTTGCAGGATGTTAATTTGTTCCCTTAATAAAATGCACCATAAAACCTAGCACTGCAATTTTCCAATGGAAAGAAAAAAAATCCTATCAAATACACTAATCTTACTATAAATTCCATGAAGCAGTTCAAAAAGCCTGGAGGGGCGACTGTTCCTATTACATTCCAACAACTTCTGGAGCAGTTTCTTCAGAACTTTTAACATTTCCTTAGAATTTAAGTGACTTAAACGGCATTAAATTCTGTAAAGACTGAAAAGGAACTACCTGCAAGTATGCTTTAAAAGATCACATATAACATAAATCAATTTGCAAATACATTTAACAGTATGCATGCCATCGTTAACTGCAACATGCTCTGAAACGGATTCTCTCTGACGACCGAAACGCACCCACTTGACCTGAAAGCAAGTAGAATGTATAGTCCAAAATACCTGCGTCCACCTGACTCCTGCTACTCACTCAAGGCTATTTTCAGGGCATAGAAACTTATAAAACCGTATTTGTATCTCTGCTTTGCCAGAGAGTCTTGTCCAGGTAAAGTTTAAAAATAAACTTAGTTTTGAGCCATAGAAACTCTTGCAGGAAGTTTTCTTTGATCATGAGCCTTTCTTTTTTATAAATGAGCTTCAGTAAAATAAGATCTATTTGAATTGAGTAAAAGAATGCACATAGTTCTGGATTTTTTTTAGTTAAGACACAATGGAGTTATAAAGTTAAGTTTAAACGGCACAACTTTCTACCTGTATATGAACACTAGCCATGGGAATCAGCTGGACTTGCTAACAGTTCCTAAATTCAGTTTCTGGGCAAAAGCTGGCAAGGTGTTTACTGCGGAAGTTATTGTACTACGGAATGTGTTTTTCTACCCATTCACAGTTGATTTGGGGGACAAGTTGGGTCTCATCTCTTCACGTGGCATTAAGGAAAAGTCTTTTCTTTGCATACAGTACTTCTTTACAGTATCTGTGAAGGGCAAAAGTGAAGAATTTCTTTTTATTGATAACAAATATGACATTTTCACAGTCACAGAAATTAATTACAGCTCAATAGTAGTCATCGGTTTCCTTACCAAATGTAATTCATGCATCTTAGCTCATTTGACCTTGGCAAACCTCAAAAATTAATCATTTAGTAATCAAGAAACAAACCAAATTATATTAATTAACATTTTTAACAAAACAAAAATAAAGCTTAAGTAAGTATATCTCAAATTCATATTTTACCTATAATAATTCACACAAACTAATACAAACAAAATTAATGAAAAACTTGAAATCAAGTTTGTGCAATTTGTTCAGTTGAGAATTAGGCTCACTAAATGATGATATACTGAGCACTGTGATGGCATTGATGTGAAAGCACGTTCTATTATCTCACAAATTAAACAATAATAAGTCTTCAAGTTCAGGGTGTAAAAATAATTTATTAGCTTTTGCTCATAAAAAAATTGGCTACTATACTTGATTTTTTTTAAACAGCAGCAAACAGTCAAAAAGGTGACATTGGAAAGCATTCAATAAAAAATAAGGCAAGCAGAGTGTAAATTTGTTCTTTAAAAAAATCAATGCTGTATCACTACAGAAGCAAGGGTAGCAGAAAAAAAATAAACAGAACTCAGTAAAACATGACAATTACCAAGTTACTTCTATGCTATGTCATCACTTTAGCTAAGGAAGCATTGTTAAAGCAGTATGCAAGTAAGTTTATTTCAAAACTATCAAGGGTTAATTAAGATTTAAAGGCATCCTTTAGGGGGCGGGGGGTGAAGTATGCCATAGTGATGGTAATTTTATACTCTGTTGTTTTAAGTTTGTAAAACATCATAGAATACTGAACCCAAAAGCTTACAAGACAACAAGCCTTGAGTCTACTGTTTTTGATCAGTGATCCGCTGTAAGCAGAGTTTCATGTAGGAATTTTTATTGCGTATTTCTATCACTGCATCTCTGACAAGCTCAATGAACATTTGAGGCCAGAGCTTCTGCAACGACTCATTTTTCATATTGATGTCAGCTGCCTCTTTCACCAAGTTGTCGACGTATGTCTGGCAAAATGTTTTTCTTTCCTTGATTTCCTGCATGGGAGAACCATTACACATTGTATAAGACAAAGGAAGAAAAGGTTTAACAAGAGCAAACCCAAAAAGCCACCACAAAAATTTAATGAATTAAAGAACGTAGTGATTAGCAGGCAAAGAGGCCACTGTACACCTTTTTGTGTTGGTTTTAAGTTGCATGGCCCAGGGTCTAAGTCATGCTTTTATGAGTGTGGTCACAGAATCTTATTGTATTCATAATATTTAGATTATATTCATTAATTAATTTATCTGAAATCCACTTTTAAGTAGTCATGTAAGTATCTTTTAACGGCATTACGACTTTTTTTTTTTGCCTTCTGGCATAGCAGTGAAAATTTACAGAAATTATTAAGCACCAGACTACTCTCCTTTCTTCTCTCCTTTCCCTTCCCAGTTTTTCATGATTATAGTGCAGTTGGAAAGTATATGTCTATCTACCTGCCCTAACAAGAACTAAGCATCTTGTCACAGAAAAATATGCCAGCATGCATCCTTTCCATGGGTTTCCTGATGGACTCTGGCAAGTGCATGGTTCCTAATACATACTACATTAGCTGCTGAAGTAACCTGAACCTTTAAAAAATAATAATAATAATAAAAAAATACTGCACTTCGTGCAACTACTATCTCCACATTTTAGTCACTCAAACTGTATTAATCCCTGTTTCTGCAGAGTTTCTGTAAAATACCATAATAAGCTTTGAACAGTAAATTTTATTGGTGCTAAATATCTAACTAGTTTGATTTATTGCACTGTTAAAAATGTTAGGTCATGCTTCAGGCCATCAAAACAGAAGTTTTCTTAAATGAGTGATAAAGCAGAGAAAATACTTTCCAGCTGTTTCATCTAAAAAACAAAATTATTAATCAATTACTTAGACTGTCATCTTCAGCAATAAACTTATTCAATCACATTTATTATGTTAGTTTGCTGCTGATGGGGAACTGGAATCAGTCTTTTTGCCTATCCTACTCTTCTCTTGTGACATCCTGCAATATCTGCTGTCACATACATAACGCTGTAACAAAGGACAAGGTGTGAATTGCTGCACTGGGAAGAGAAAACAATGCACATATTTAATGGACTGTACCCATACCAAGCTTATTTTATTATAGTGCTTGTTCCATGGTAAAGGACAAGAGGAATGCCTCACTGTCTTACTCTATGCCATTCAAAGTTTTAAGAGCTACTATCACGGCTTTTGAAACTAAAATGTTTTCTTAATTTAATCTCTCCACACATGCAGTCACTGCCTTTTTGTATGCTATGGATCTGAGATAACAAAACCACAATGCAGTAACTGAATTCAGTGTTTACTGAACTTGATTTAATTTCTTGAACTAGAGGATTTATATATTTCCACATAATCAAAAAGCAAATAACGGGACAAATGTGGGAAGCAGGGTGCATACAGCTAGAACTCATGATGATTGCTCAGAAAGGAGACTGTGGCTGAAAGAAGCATATCCTCCCTGGGAACAATTTCCCTCTGCCCAAGCAAAAGAGTTAGCAGATCAGAAATGCAAACTAAAACAAGCGTGACTGATGCACTTGTCTGAAACAAGCCAGCTTGCAATTTTACTAATAATTAAACCTAATACATTTGCTATATATTTAATTTCCTGTAGCTCATTCAAAAGCTAGGAAACAGCTCTTTATTACTACAGCCTGCACTATCTCAAATCTTGTCTGAAGGTGTTATTCACCAATTCATACCGGGATACACTTTCTGACTTTCTAATTTCATTAGAAAATCTTAACATGTGCATTACACATTCTTCTTTGTAAAGAAAACTTTGCTCACTTCTTATATTCTACTAATGCAGAAACATTTTGTTATGAACATAAGGTTTGTAGGTGAGAATGTATTTCTGAGACTGCGGCACTGTTCAGGAATCACTTCACTACAGACAGACTGACCACTATCTGGTATTCTGGCATAGATCAGTTTGATCATACACATAAACATGGTAAGCAGTGATATTTTAAAACCACTGTTTTCAATAGCACAACTGAAACATGATATACAGAAAAATTCCGTGAGTAGTAGTCTAAAGTTATATAATAGAGGATTAAAGTATTTTGTAATGATATTCTTACCTCAAGCTTTTCCATATGAGAGTCCTTTGTCGTGTAATTCAATGTTGCTCGAGTTGTGCTTTCCCCTCCATTTCTTCTGTTATCACTACTTTCCTCACTCCCAATCCCAGATTTCTTTCCCTTTCCCTCCAGCAGATAATGGAATTGCTTCCTCCTGTGAAAAGATGGAGAGATTTACAGTTTTAATTACTAGAAACTTTTTTTAAGTGCAGATGTTTCTAGTGATTGTGAGGGGTTTTTTTTTTCTTTTCTCCCTTTGAACATGTACTTTATGAGCCATCAAGTTTATTGCATCCTCAAGCTACTCAAAATACATACGACTAAATATTCCTCCGTTAATTTGCTTCTATACAATTGATTTTTTTACATATATCACATAGTATCTCCTAAATAGAAGTCCTGGAGCTTAAACTTTTATAAAGTATCTACGTATAGAAGACTAAAAATAGGGGGGGTTAAGCACCTTTTTACTTACAGCCCCAACTCTTAAATCTGTTAACTGTCACCCATTACAAAATACCCAATAAAAATAATCAGTCTTCATTGTGAAAGTCCATAAGTTTTCACCAATACCAGTACAATTGGAGAATTAAACAAGCAGTACATTTGTGTGCACGTGCCTTTTAATCCTATTCAGCAGACTTCATACAACTTCTGTGAAAACCTCTGGCTACATGAATCAGGAGATGCTACTATTTCTGCAACAACCAGAGAAACTACCTTCTGTAAGATGTTATTTGTGAATTTTTTATCTTTTTACCTAGAAAGAATTTATCATGACAGTGTGCAAAAGAATTAAACAACACGGTCTGGACTAATTTCAGTTCTGTTCACTGGATTTTACCTGGATTCTCCAAATAATGAAAGCATGCGATAATGTGGCAGCTCAGAAGATGCTACATATGCCAGAATGCCAAAGAGCCTTTCTGCCATTACAATATCATTTTCAGTAACCTGTGAGGGAAGGGGGAGAAAAAAGAAAAAAGTTGAGTTTCAGAATTGGCACATTCATATTTCATTACGTCTGTACATTGAGAATTAACTGAAATTTGTTATACAGAACACTACATAGAGATCTGTTCCAGGCATATCTTCAAAAAGTAGATTTGCTTTTACTGGCACTTTAAATGTGCTTTGAAAGAAACCAAATGAGGTACTTGTGCTTGTTTTATTTCCTGTAATTCTGGAAACTTTAATGTATACACATGCTACATTGTGCTTCATGATAGTCTTCACGAAATGAGGAATTTTATAACAATTTCTTACATTGAGTATCTGAAGGCCAGACATATTAATTCTGCTCCATTCTGCATGCACTTACAGAAGGTCTACTGGAAAATCTCTGATCAAGTTATGCTGGAGAAATGAAAAGATTCTGGGCACCCACATATGAGAAGATAACTTACAGTCTCTATGATGCTGCCAAAATAAGAGAAAAGACTTCATAGAAAGAGAGGCTTTAGAGAAAAAAAGAAAGAAAGAAAAGTATTTTCTCTGCATTTTTCAACCCCCAAAAATAAGTGTTCCTCCATTACAGTTCTCTGAATATCATCCATACTGTTGTGTCAACATAAGTTACAGATGTCTCTAATTTTCAACGGTTGAAAAATTTTCAGGATTAATTTGACACATTTCAATTTTGCATAATGAAGGTGGAAGGGGTATATTTTTTAGTTGTTGTTATTGTTTTTTGTTTCTCTTGGCTCATAGCCTCTGGAGCCCATGGCCTGTGTTTCTCCTGCTCTGATGGCCAGACTATGAACTGACTTCAACTGCCAAAAGCTTGTTGGCACAATTTCTAGACTCCTGGCTTTCCAGCGAGTGCAGAAGAAATCTTTATGATCATCTAAATCTGACCTGGATAACACAGGACAATGAAACTCACTCAGTGACTTCTTAACTTCTGGATCAAATTTAATTTCCGTTCATCTTATTACGTATTTTTGGAAAGCAACCCATTATTAAACAAACTTCAATACTCACAATATTTAATAAGTACTTCCACACAATTTTTGTATTCTGTATTATTCAAATGTGTGGGTAAAATGGAATTTTGATCCAAATTAACATAATTTTATTATATTCCTGTTTAATGGTTATAGACTATGCAATTTACCCTTGCCTAAAGTATACCGCAACAGCATGATGCAGGGAGAAATTCACCAGAGAAAACACAGGTCAGGAAATTAGAAATGTAAAGTCAACTACATTTGCACAGTGTTTAGATTTGCTTATTTTCACTTAAAATTAAATAAGTCTTAGTAGCCTAAGAGGAGATGACCTCGCTAAACAGTCTGTTAACAGAAGCAAGGACTAAAACAAAGAGTGCAGAAGGCAGCTAGGGAAACAAAGACCACTGCAGGCAGAAATGTCTGCTGCAGAAATAAGTGATTTTAATTTATTTATTTATGTTAAGAGAAGCATAAGGACCAGGTCAACAGAGACAGCAATGCTGAATACACTCTCTAGTTCACAGAAACTCACGTTCTCTATCTTACTCCAGTACATTGTTTGCTCCATTAATCACAAAAAGATTATAACGGTAATATCAGATAAATGTAAGCCTATTATGCCTAGTACAGAAAACAGGCACCAATTCAGTAAACGTGATGCATCTGTTATATTGTATGCCACACCACTTGGCGTAAAGCATTTTCTAGTTTAGTAACTTCAAACCTTGACAACTCTTAATTAATCTGAGATTACTATCACTGGGGAAAACTTCAAATAGCGTATCTCAATGAAGAGAATTTGCTTCTTCACAGTTAGTAAATGTAGCAGTTTGACAAGGGAACAAAATCATTGTTGGGGGAGACTAACACTCAGCTTCTAGCCTGGAACATAATTGGAACGGAAGGGGGAGGTTGGGGAGAAAGTAAAAGCTTCCTTATAATTTTTGTTTGTTTGTTTAAAAGTGCTAGAGTTATGCAATTTATTTAGTTAATTCAGTCAGTATATATTGCTTTTACTCCCCAACTATATGTACCTCAGAACTGGCAACGCAATAGTCCTTACAAGCATTACGCACACTTGATAAGCAGAACAGCAGAATATGCACATTTCCCTTTCCGTCATCTGAAACTATTATACAGGGCTGATGTAAGGTCTGAGAGTACACTTCAGAGGTTTGTATTCTTTACATTGAAACAGGATTTTCTAGTATTGATTTTAAAAGAAAAGGTAACACATCTCTGCAAAGCTGGATACCATGACTTCTGCTGTAGACTAATGAAAAACAGTGATCAGAGTTCATCTCCTTCCTCTGCTTGGCTACGACACTTTTCAAATGATTAATGACACTAGGAAAAAATTTCTGTGTGCACATCTTCATATAGCGTGGTCTGGCTGAAAAAGTTTGTTGAGGACAAAAATGTTCTTCAGTCATACATATGTAAGATTTTACATATGTCCTACATAAAAATCATGCCATGCTACATTTACTAAATTCATCCCCAAGCACTATTAAATGCAAAGGTTTCCTTCAAAGACTGAATTTGCTGACCTTGAGATCATAACGCCTACTTAAATAGTTGTGTTATTTTCTTTTTTTCTTTCTTTCTCCATGAAGACCAAACCAGTAAGATTTATCTGCTATTTTCTTTTAATCTGAATCACTAGTGTTGATTTTGAAAATATGATGCAGCAAAAAAGAAATAAACTTTAAACTCACATTCAAACTTTTTTTTTTTAAATCAACTTTGATGGGCATTTTTTGGGAAGTACTAAATTAAAGGTTATTTTAAAATTTTCATGGGATTACTGACTATCACTTCCCCCACTCCCCAAGATACTGTGCTGTTGGAGTGAGTCATATTTGCCTTCATCCTTCATCTTTTCTCATCCTTTCTCCGATAGTTAATTCAGGTAAACTCTTCAACCCTCTCCTGCTCTTCTGTGCAACTAATGCATTTTTTACAGAACTAAACCCAAGTAAACCACAACGTTCATGCTATGGCTGTATCAGATAACAAGTAAAATATCTAATCCAGAACATATGATGATGACGACAACCAGCTCTAAACACTAAAGCTATGCATTATTTTTGCTCTAATTAACTTTCATAACACCACTTAAACTTATTTAGCATTTAAAATTGAATGCACATTCAAATATTGTGTTGCATCGTAACTATTCTCACTCCCTTTATGATCAAAGCCCAAGTATAAAATAACCATTTTATATGCTTGAATAAATTTTTTCAATTGACGTAAAGGGGAATACAAAGTACAAAGAATAGCAATAATAGTGTCCTAACTTTCTGTTTAAACGTAAAACAAACATCCCACAAAAACACTCACACATTAATGATCTTGTACCTAGCAAGCAGGAAACAAGTAAGTAAAATCTATTTGACAGACTTTTTCCTGTGATAGGCTTAAAGACCAAAATATTATTTTAGCTACATTTTGTAACACTGGAAAATATACATAATCATATACTGTAAACTACTAAGTAGCCTGTTAAACACACATTTTTGCACAAGTATTCAATGTCAGCACTGTGATTGTTTTGAACATAGCAAATAAGCACTTCTTAAAATCAAGTAGAATCATGTAGTTCTTTATTAATTTTTTTTTTTTTTTAGAAACACATGCAGAAATAATAATAAAAATCTTCCCTTCAGGTGTATCCCAATCACTCAGGTATAGATTTGGACTGTCATTTGCAATTGCAAACATCTGAGACAATACAACGTTTTTATTGCAACTAAGAATCTTACCAACTTTGCTAAGTGTAACACAGTGCAGTTGGACTTAACTAACACTTAGCACAAGAAATTATATGGTGAAGTGTATTTAAATTTTTTACCCAAAAAAACTGAAAGGACACTGACAGGGTTCTGCTTGTTTTATTAGCAATTCATCTGTTTTTTAGAAATTGATGCTAATTTACCTTGTAAGACCAATAGTAGGAAGGAAGCAACACTGTCCTACCTTTACTCCGTTTATCCTCTGTAGATTAAAATGGTTCAGTCTAAACAGAACATAGTATTTCCACAAAGTAAAGTTGACAACCGGATTTCCCTGAGGATCAACTGTCAACTGTTCAATGCGATGCATCTGGGCTAATGCATTGAATTGCTGCAGCGTCACAAGATTTGTCTCCTTAAACTTCAGGTGCTTAAAAGAGAAAGAAAAGTCAAGCCACGATAAATTAAATAAGGAAACAATAAAGACTGAACACAATGGTTGCTATTTTGTGCCATTCAAACAATTTTCAAACTCAAATAAACAGTCTGATGAAGCAACTGAGCTCACTTCATTTGAGGTCTTTGTGGCAAGACACATCAATGTATCAACCAATTGGTGTATTACGTATATTTAGACATGTCAACTTTACAAGCCCCTAAGCAATTTATAAACTCTTTAGTAACAGCACTAATATTTTCAGTGTTACAAAAAGCAGTGGTACTACTGAAGCAATGTTTATTTTAATTCTCTAAGTAAAGCAACTGCAACATCCACATGTGAAATAAATACAATACATGTTTTTAAAGATTCCGCTTTTTTGGCCATAGCAGGCCGGCATTAAGTCATGCCCTGCTGTTTCTTAGAACCATGCCCTACGTTAGTGCTCCTATGAGCATGTTTGGCTACACGGTAGCATTACTGAGGGATGGGAAAGGAGAAAAAATTGACGGTGAAGACAGACGTTCAGTTGAGAGTCTGCTATCCCCCCCAAAATTTTTCACCCCACAATGAAACAATTGTTTAATTGAGATAAGACAAATTTGTCTTAAGTTCCCCACAAATTTATCTATCTCAATGAAACCACTAAGTTCTGTTACACTGAAAACGTTAGAAACAAGCAGGGGGCTCAAGAGGCGTATCAACTGAGTAACAAGTTGCTTTATGTACATTATCACTATTTTACT
The DNA here is from genome assembly GCA_008711295.1 of Anarhynchus alexandrinus. Lineage (NCBI taxonomy): Eukaryota > Metazoa > Chordata > Aves > Charadriiformes > Charadriidae > Anarhynchus > Anarhynchus alexandrinus. Next base: position 7,024,569 of record VUYV01000008.1, on the reverse strand, counting down.
GTTACAAAATGATTGATTTAAGTGTCTGGGGAAAAAAAGGAGTACTAAAGGGACATCTTATTTTTTTTTGCTTCATCAAGAACTGAGGATTCCAAGATTTAGCTAGCTATTCCCTTTGAATTTTACCCCTCTCTTTCTATCCTATCAGCTATTTGATCTTTGAACTCACAACACAAATGAAGGTCTCCTGATACCATGGATCCATAACAATATTGTAGAATTGACTGTATTTATACGTCAGTTTTGCAACTTAAGAATAATCAGCTAGGTCAAAGGAATTTAGAGAAATAGTCACCACTCAAAAGAAAACTCTATCCTGTGTGAAAATCTAAATTAAAGTCTTGCTTTTTGAGAAGTACCAAGTTAAAGTTAGGGTCACAGGATAACACCAACCAAATGTGTCATTTACAACCATATCTACATGAAAGCACTCAAGGGTGACTATGCCAAATTAAGGTTTTATTAGAGAATACATATTCCATAGCTGTTCACACAGCTGAAGTTTGAGGCATTCTTACCACAAAATTAGGAAATTTTATCTTCAGTTTTGTTAATGCTTGAACAATTTCATCAAATTCTATGAACATAAAGGAGACTGTAACAATAATTCCAGCTGTTTGAACACTCCAGTTTCGATCCAGGCACTCCAGTGCTCCAGTACCATACAAGCAAAGAGTGTCTCCTTCCACTTCCACTAAATGAGACTCAAGAACAGACAAGCCTTGTACTGCACTGCTCAATATTGTATCAAGAGATCTGCAGAGGAAATAAAAATGCAGTGATATAAATGAGATTATTCTGAGATAGTAATGTCATTCTATTGAATGACAGTCCTTTCATTTACCAAAAACCAAACTGTCAAATATGATTGCATTTCTCAGCATTCATTCATGTGCAGTACCCAATGTAGTCAAAAACCACTAAGAGCTGGAAAATCCTCTTTCCATCAAGTAACACTGCAAATGTTCTACCTCTTTGGCAGAAAGGCTCCGAGTGTATTTGAGTTGGACAGAGGGGAAAAAAAATTAAAAAAAAAAAATTAAAAATCACTCAGATTTAATAACCTGCTTAAAAATTTTAATTCAGAGTGCTAACTTAACATATTTGGTGTTGCTTTAGACATCTAAAACCAACTTCAAACAATGTATTTATTCAAGCAAAGTCACCTTCACATTCTGTTTGCTATATGAAATGTAAAAGTTATGACATGCGTAAGCGCTTTAAGAACAGACAGTTGTTAAAACCAATCCAGGATAATGCTATTCACAGTACTGAACAGTTATTTTTATTCTTGACAAGAGTTTCACTCTTTCCTCAAACCCATATGTCACATTATCTGATCAGGATATCAGGATTCATTATTCTGCTTACAAATGAGAATAATCTTATGGTTTATTATCCTTGTTTAATCCTTAATTAATAGGGATGAATAAGCATTTATTTAAAACAATGTGAGCTTTCCAATTCACAAGAGCGATTTTAAAATTAAGCAGTAAATCCAGGTATTCCCAACTCTCATCTCTTTGCATCTTACTTTCAACACGATACACTCAGCTGACTGGACCTGAAGTGCACAGAGAATTCAAGATGAGCACCGATCACAGGTTTAGAAAGTTGTGTAATGATTGTTACTATTATATTCTTTACTACCTTCCTAGTATTTTTAATGTCTTTTGCTTTTTTTGACTACCAGTGATCACCTGACTGATGTTTTCTTGACAAAAATCAGCCAGAACTCAAAGATTTCACTCCTGACTGGAAATGTTGAGAGCCCACCACTTCATATGTGAAGCTGTAATTACTTATCTATGCTGAATTTCACCTGCCATCTTATTGCTTAGTCACTCATCTTGAAAACATCTTCTGAAATTCTTCACTATTATAAAACATGGTAGTAGATCAAAGTCAATTTTAACTTAGAGGGGCTTAAAGAGCAATAAGGCATCAAGGCAAAATGGCAGGGTTATCTATAGCTTCTCAATTATAACAGATTGGTACATCTTCATTAATCTGTTTAAACTAATGAAATTGGTGATAGAGATCACTATCACGCTTTCATTTCTCTAACCATTCATGAAGAGAGAGAACTCCAAACCTAAGCCTCCAATTCAGAAAACTAAATGCACTGTAATTTGCATAGGAGAATTATAATATACGCAAATAAAGCACACAGTTTATTTTATTAATATCTCCAGGGGGTTGAAATTTGATATTTCATTAAAGTAACCACTTCTATTTCTACAACGCAGTCTATAAATCTTAAACTGCAAAAAATTTCACAAGAACATGGAAACAGATTTTATGCATTATATTTTATTACTATAGGTTTGACGAAAGAATCCTAACATTCATGGTCAGGAAGCTACATGGAATAAACCAACTTTAGTCACTGTATCCAGCATAAGCAGAGATAGCATTACACCAAGCTCTTTCCTACAACTCCATGGAAAAAGTCTTAGTAAGTTACTTAAAATCATGATTTCTCAAGCAAGGAGAGTCTGCTCATTAACAGGACAATGCTCAAGCTACCAAAGTTACATTGATTTGGTCACAGGGGATGATTACTAACACTAAATTAAGTTGTGAAGAAACCAAGAAAGCAGTGGCTAAACATGTGTTTGGGGAAGGCTTTGGAAGCACAAGAACGGAAAGGACTATAGCCATTTAAAAATGCTAAGAAAAAAAAAGTTTCAAAAGATGCAGCACTTGACTGGAAATAAAACCCGGGTCTAGCCAATACTAGACTGAAACTTGGATGTGTTCTGTTAGTGAGAGGCAAAGACTTTCTGCCTGTACCTGACATTCCCAGTGTTGATCAGGCACAGGAGGAAGCTGTACTTGCTATTGAATTCGCACAGACTATTTTTTCAGGCTTTTGCCTGAGCTAGCCAGGTTGAAAGTGTGCTAGTTTGGTTTTAGCCAATCCAAGGCACACGTTGTTCACCACGTTCTGCATTTGGTTTTTAAATTATATAGAATGCCAGCTGGCCACCTTTTAGATGCAAATAAGCAAGCCACAAAGTGTGTCACAAAAATAATATAACTATCTTTTATACCAACAATACAAAAACTATCTTAGGAATAAAACTAAGTCAAAGAACTGCTATTGTTCAAACAGCATAGGTATGAAAGCAGTGCAATAAGAGATACTGCTGTTCAAACTAAGATCATGAATTCAACACTTGGTTTATGAACCCTCTTGATACACAAAGATGTTACAAACATTTGTAATGCTTGTACATCCTCATTTTGTTCATTTAAATTGAAGGCAACAATCTAAGCTGTCAAAGAAATGAACAGCCTTAAGAAGGTTCAAGAATTCATATTTAACACTTCTTGCAAACGTGAAGTCCTCCCTTATTTAGCAAAATCATGTAACAATTTAGCTTGCACTTCTTTAGTCAGTGAGTTGCTTTCATATTATTTGTTTAATATATATTACTTATCACTAATGACCAACAGGTTTAAACACAAAGTGAAACACCTTTTCGGGATCTATTTGAATGTGTTACTTTTGATAATGAAATACAGTGAGATCTCAGAGATGAGAAGTAACCTGGAATATAAGACATGAACAAGAAGTAGTATTTCTCAATAAAATACCTGCTTTCTTCAGGAAATACATATGCAGCGCTGCCATTGATCTGACAGGGCTCGTTATCTTTATCTTGGTTTAAAGAATCCACAAGAGCTATTCGATTCTGCTGTATCTCCCACTGACGAGCAATATTACAAATTGTTAACCGTTTCTTTTCCTGAAACAAGATATAAAAGTCATAATAAGTTATGACAGTGCAGTATCAACACACTTGTTTGTCCTGAAAGAAATATGCTGCTTAATCAAAACATTTTAAATTGAAGAAACAATAGTAACGGTTGCTGGTTATGCATTAAAATCACTGCATCATTCTAGTGCTATTTTGCATAACTGCCAGCAAACAATGATTTCACAAAATTTGCAGTAACAGAAACAAGAAAAGTAACATAGTAAATCCACAACTTTTGAAATAACGAAGTTAAATTATTTAGTTGGGGTAACCACAGAAGTCTCATTTTGACAGTCTGGAGCCATTTGTAATACTCCTCCCATGAAACAGGGCCGACTGCTTGTCCTTTCCTCCATGCTGATAGAGCGACCCTAGCCCTGAGCTAAGACAATTATGCAACTCCTAAGTCTTGGCAGTAACTGCAACATACTCTGGGGGGGGGGCAGAAATGTCATCTTCCAAAAAAAAAAAAAAAAAAAGGAAAAAGTCAATAAGAACAGAAAATGGAATTACCTTTGTGATAGACAAGGACTAAAACAGATCTAAGTTCAAATATTTGTAAATATTTTTTTTAAAGTAGTTTTTATATTCTAGACAGGTCTTGTCAACAAAGCAGTATTTCAAAAGTCTATTAAGTACTTGTTCTTGTATAGCCATGCAAATCCTGTCAACTATCTATGATTCTATATATAGGTTATTATTACATTGTACATATAGATATATATGATTTAATATATCCAATTTAGCATACTTTAAAAGTTTAAAGAACAAGGTGCCTTGTAAGAGCTCATGGACTGGCAGCTGAACTCTCAAATGAAAACCGCACAACATAAATAATATCAAAGGGTAAATGCATTGTTAGTTTCACTTCATTTGTTTTTTTCTGAACCAGCTCTAATTCTCTGGGAGTCAGTCGTCTCACTGTCACACTACTCTCAATGAAACTCCAACAGTGACTTGGAGTTTCTGAGAGGAAAATATCATAGCAAAGCTCAGCATAAAATAAATTTACATTCACAAGACATGGAGAAAACAAAGTATCAGTCAAAGCCAATGATTTCTTCATTTATAATATCATACTCTAAACAGACATTGCTACAGAAATGTAGCTTTCAAGTCCATACAAAGTAACATCCTTCATTTAAAGCTTCCCGCTCTTAGGAAGTATCAAAAAACCATGATATTCTAAGAAGCCTTTAATTTTTCTCACATATGTCATAATATCACTATTGGAACTGGAATACAAACAAACATCCTGATATTTTGGAAGGGGGGGTGGGGGATGGAGGCAAACCTGAATTTGCCCTTTGTAGTACAAACAGCAGTCCATACACAGCTTGTATATTTGTCACTAATTTTACCCATAAACAGGGGAAGGATAAAAGGTGCATGCTCTTCAGATGCATTAATGAATATTCTACTTCAACGCTATGAAATTTTGGATTGAAACAGCAAGTACTTGTTAGCTTCAAGTTGCAATGATCTTAAATTAGGTCTAAAAGGATCTCAGACAAGGCAAATCCCTGTTAACAATTATTTCCTTTAAGCATAACCTTTATCAACGTCTTACCACTGTTAAAACTCTAATATCATAATTTGAAATATCATTACATTAGTTCCTGTCTCCTTTAGAATATTTTGTTAGGCTGATGAAGGCACAAGAAAACAACACAACATCGATTAAGGTTTAGAAGGCTGTACCAAAAATCCTGAAGGCTAGAAAGGCTTTATTTGTTTTAGAATTCAGCATTTACATTTCTGTTTTAAGACAGACTCTATGGCTGCAAAAAAAAAGTCAACATAAACCACAAAGTTTTATTATAGCCCCTTTTTTCAAATAGGAAAAAAAAAGATAATTTATTTGATATGCCTATGGAGAAAGGCAGGGGACCAAGTAAACCTCATTTTACCATTTGAAATTAATGCTTTTGATGTATTAAGTTTAACCTGTACTTGCTATGTTCCTGGGTTTAACCTATAAAAGTAACATGTGACTGTTTCCATCATGTTTTCACGTAATTCGTTTCACAGTGGGTGAGTTGTGGACATCAGCACAATGTAGTTCACTAAGAATGTTCCTCACAGTACTCAGTGTTGGAGATCTGAAGTGTAAAGCACTACAAATGCATATTTCTTTGAAAAACAGAAAATAGTAGATCAACAAAAAAGCAAGCATTTCACCATTTGTGACTGCTAATTTGTAGAACCTAGGTATTCCCTTAAGAATAAAGAACAACTGCATATAAATGTTTCAGAGTAAAACATTTAATACCTACATGCAAATCCTTCATGCTGCAGCTATTAGACTCAGAGTAAACACTATGATCTGTTTCAGTGACTGATAATGCAGAGATAGACCTACTAGATTTTAAACACTGATAAAAATTACATCCATAGGTGTCTATAACTGAGACTGAAAGTACACAGAAACTACTTAAAAATTTTTCTTCTTCTGAAAGAAGAATTCTTCTTTCTTTTCTTCTGAAATCATAAAGGGCTCAAAACTCTATTTCACATTCAATTTGCCCAAAGAGCTATGATGTTATCTGGTTAGAGAACACTACGCACCCAACATTCACAGACTTCAGCGATGACTAGTCTTGAGGTCACAGAAAGTAGGGGAAGTTGAAATAATCAGAATTTTCTGCCAATCACATTCAGAAAATTCTGTTTGTTCTGGAGGATGAGGGTCTCCTCATAATCTCAACTACCATACAGCTCTACTGCTTTGTTAGCCCTCAGTTGTGGGCTGCTGGATTCCTACGGAGCTTTGAAAACTTCCAAGAATTCATTTTACAAAAAGCAAATTTCGGAAGTGTGAATATTCTGCTAGCAATAACTATTTCTTGTTCCAGTAAATATTAAGTTCATCCTCTGTTGGAAAGGAATTATACTCTCTGTACATTTCGAAGTACATCTCAAACTTTCCCAGAGGAGTGGGTTTTAAGCGATGAAAAAATAGTCTGGAAAAAAGAGATGAAGAAACTCCACTATTAGGGTAGGCAAGTACCAGCAAGGGAAAAAGAAAAGATGACATAGCTGAAATTAACTGATGCGATTAAAGGAATACAGGAAAGCAGCAATTGTTTGCTACTGAATGAGTGCTTATAATTTCATTTACACTGCATATAGTTTAAGAAAGTTTGGAAGAAAGTGACAACAAAAATTGCAGAATATGATTCACTAAATATTTTCTTCAGATCTAACTATGTTGAAAATCCTATAGTTGGGAACTTTTTTTCACTGGCTGTTGTATCTTTGAGCAGATTTGTTCCTTTCAATTCAAAGGTGTTGAACAGGAAAAACGACACCAGAATAACAACACACAAGAACATATTTACAAAGGAAAGATATACAAAATCACAAAATCATGCAAAAGATATTGGCATTTGGCTCTTATGCCACTTAACTATTTGAAGAAAGCTACCACGATTAAATTACAAAATCTACAATTTGATGTTGAAATGCTGATTAACATTCACATAATGTTGAGTAACAATGGCATTATACGTTAAAAATATTTTTTCTTCTAAGGGTAGTATTCACTAGCGAAGTGAACTGAGAAATCTAGGCCATCGAGACAAACAATCCCTCTGCTATAAGGAAACATTACATCAATGGTTAAGAACATGACCTACAAATAAACACTTTCAATAAACACCTACTTTTTTTCCAGACCAGAGACGCAGTTAGCATTTCAACAGCCTAAAATAACACTATGTGTGAATATTATTTACTAAATCCCCATTTCTTTATGTTACTAAGAACTGGCACCAAAATTTCAAACCTGAAGAGACTTTAAATACATCTGTTTCTTACAGGAAANAAAAAAAAAAAAGACTGTATCTAAGACTTTTTTGTTGTTTTGGTTTGAGGGGGGGTGTTGTTTGTTTGTTGGTTTTGTTTTTTTAAGCAGAAAATCAAAACATACATGGATACAAATATACAGGAAATCAAAATATATTCTTAGGCATGAGACATGGAGTTCTATTTTTTCCCAATTCATATATTTAGGTTTCCTGTTTTGTGGGTTTGTTTTTTTTTTTTTAATATACTTCAAATGTCTTTTAACATACTGTTAACATTCTGTTTGTGTCTTTCTTTTTCAGTTATATACATTTGCTACACTTATTACAGCCTCCTGCAATTACTTTCAGTCTAATCCCCTTCATGAAATATGATTTTACCTAGGCAACTTAAGAATATGGGTACATGAAAATTGTTTGTCTGCCAAATTGAATTTTTGTATAACCATTACTGGATGACAAAAAGTTTTAAGCACTTTTTTTTTTTCTCCAAAGAAAAATTATTTGGAGACAAATGGCGATATTCACACAACAAATGGAATGAGATACTCTTAGATCCTTGAACTTTGGTCTCCTATTAGCAACATAGGTCATTTAGTCACCAGCCCCATAAGAGTATTCTGGAGTGCACCTCAGTCTCCCCTGTTAGAGCTATTCCATCTCATGTATATAAGCATTAAGCAGGCCAGGTGGTCTGGTAGATAAGCGCTCTTCTGAACAAGAAGACAGCTGGAGTCTAGCTGTTGCTCTGATGACTGCTTAACTCTTTCCATAAAAAGGAAAAACTTCAACAGGAAAGACTGAAGGAAAAACTACTTCAGAACACCCTGCGTGGCAGCAGTTAGAGCACTCACCTGAAACAGGGGAGACCAAGTTCAAGGAATTTGAAATCACTGAGAAGTCCTTTACTTTACTCTGGATTTACTTTATCTCTGGATTTGTGAAAATGAAGTTTGCCATCCTTTCACATATATCACACTCATGAGTTCAACTGGGTTTTTTTGCTAAAGCGTAACTTGCATAGTTGACTGAAGAGAGTTTCAGTTGTGGAGTGCACTGCTTAAGCTGTAAAAAAAAAAGTTTAAAGACATAGCGGCATGTTGGGATATGTAAGACCTACAGCAAAAACCATTGATACACATTATTGCTGTGAACTGGTTTACAGTAGGCTTAGATCAGCCATAGAAGATACCTTAAGCAAGGTCTGTTTATGGCTTTCACGCTTCCTTTCTTCCTCTCTCCTTGCTGCAACAGATGCCATACGTCTTTCTTCTTCCTGGATGAAAAAAAGAAAAACAGCTTCATAAAAGGGAGGAATTAATCAGGTTCTGAAAAGTATTACTGATAAATTATCAATACATTTTTGTGTTGGTATTTGAAATGCAAATTTTAATTTTAATACAATTTTAGGATTTTTAACAATTTAATGTTTCCAAATATATTTAAAACAATAAAATTGGTAATTATAAATAAATCAGGAAATACAGAATAGATATTTATTCAGATGCAAATACTGAAGATAATGTTTTTTAAAACTAGTATCTGTAAAGGCCTTTGAAAAAGTATGAAGCATAGGGTGAGTATGACAGTGAAAAACATTTTTAAATACACCAGTGCATTGTATCTTTGTAGTAGTTTTTGCAATTAGTAGGATTTTTTTTTTGTAAGAAAAGACACAGAGCGAATGAGCTCAATTCTATTTATGCTCGTATCATAATCCAAGATTGATTTTTATCATTATAAACAGTTTCCAGGGGCTTACTTTTCTCAATCAGCAACAGAACTTGAGAAGAAAAGAATATTTTCAAAGTTAACTATAGTGCATTAACATTATTTCTTATCAATATTATTACCTATTCAAGAAGAAGTTTCAAGAAGAAAGCCATTGATTCCTAAATAATGAAAGTCATGTAAGTGAAGATGCTTAATTTTCCTGGTACAGCAATTTAATACTGCAATACACCCATATTAGGTTGCACGTTCCCTGTTTACAGAAGTCTAAACATTCTCACAGCACAGTATTTTTAGAACATATATTTTCCAAGTAACAAAAGAAATGTTCACTATGAAGTAAAAAGCGTAGAGTCCTTCCAACACAAATATTTGGGAAGCATACTTTAACTTATTTTGATTTACTTCACATGCCATTTGGGTGTTTCTATTAAAGTACCTTCCTAGAACATACAGAAAGTGTTTTGATTTCCCTCAAAATAGAAAGCTCCTGTCCTAACCTTTTCACTTTCACTTTCCAGAAAGTTATGTGTTAAGAAAATTAACAAACAAAAATGAACAGAAAACATCATCAACCACAAAGACATATTGATACGTCAAAATTTCTATATAAATAAAACATGCTATGTTGAGAGCATTACAAGAACCTCTAAGCACATGGATGAATGCTTACTGGAAGATAAAATGAAACAGGAACTTCCCACTTAGCATTGCTATTACATTTTTAAGAAAATAACTTCCAAAGCATAAGAAGTTAGGTTCACATAGCAAACTTACTCTTATCTGTGTACAGCCCTCCTGAAACCCATTGACATACCATGGATTTTGACATCAGTCTGAAAGATGATTAAACAATGAACTTCCAAACTGTTCCTCCATGACTTTACCCTAATATGCATATATTAAACAAGAAGATGACCTTCATGCAGATTAAGGGATGATACTTTGGATAGAGTAAGCTTCTAACCCAACTGTATGCAAGAATTTCCCTGGAACACTAATTGGAAAGCCTAACTTTTTGTTGTTGTTGTTCTGAAAGCAGTCTCTGGCCTTTTGAGGGTGAAGTTTTATTGGCAGCCGCCTCTGCTACCGGGATTTTCAGTTCTTCCTAAACAGGGCATTACCACAGGGCTGGTTTTACAGAATTACAGAATAATCCAGGTTAGAAGAGACCTCAAAAAATCCCTAGTTCATGTTAAAGGAGGACCAACAATAAATATATAATTAAATAAAACCACACACAGATACAGAAGGCCTTCAAGATCCCAGAACAACAAAATACCACACAATGAGACCCAATCACTGAATGGAAGGGTTCAGGGTAAAGCTATGAAAATCATGAAATAAACCCCATGCAGGTACATGCCACAAACGTGAATATATAATTAATAATGAAAAAAAAAAAAAAGTACTGTTCCTCAAGACATGATTCAAAATGTTAAAAACTACAAACATGATTGTCATGACAGCAGTTTATCTCAATTACGTGTTACAGTGTACTGTTTGCGTTTACTTAAAATAACTGAAATTTTAAAATAAAATATAAATACAAACTATATTAATGATATCCTCCTATAGACAGTGGGTTAGAGTTGTTTTGGGTTTTTTAAATTTTCTAATTAAATCTCTTCCTTTGACCTTGCATTTATGCTTTTTAACTTGGCTTCCTAAAGAAACAAGCTTTTTACAATTTCAGTGTCTTAATCTTCTCTAATGACTTTTCAACACAATGAACATATTATTAAATAGCTTAAAGTATGTTTAGAAGTCTCAAATGAAGGCGTTTTTGTTCCCTGGAAGTTTGATTATATAAAATCGGTATGCAGAAAGAAGAGAAACGTAAACTAGTTTTCCCACCAAGGGAGAGGAAGCAGAAATTATCCATTCTACTTGGCAGAAAACAGCTGGCCAGTTGTCACAGACTCCGCTCCAAACTAACCGAGGTATTGTTGTGTTTCACACTGGGGAAGCAAGAATTAGAGAACAAAATTACACTAATCTATAGGAAATTAGCCCTCATTAATTTTATTCCTTTCTAAACAACTTAAGGTTGGGGATTTTTCAAGCTTTAAGGCAAATATCCACAAAGTTCCCTAATTCAGCTTTCTTTCTCTCAGCTTCCACGAATATCCCTTCTTACTCTATCTTCAGTCTCAAAGCCTTCCCTTAATCCAGTCCAAATGCGTACTTTATGACACCATCTTCCATACATGAAGGTCTATTGCTCTCATTCAAGTCAGTCCAGTATTCAAAGAATGAAATGAATGTACTTACAAGAGTGTTTTATTAACTGAATAAGACTTTTTTTCTTGATCAAGAGTTTATCCTAATTACAGACATTTAAATAACACAACTTCTTTTACAAAAGAAATTACCTCAGCCTAAAAAGAAAATATATCCTAGTTTTACTCAGTATTCAAAAAGGCAGAATGATAGAGAAAACATCTAAATAAAGATCAAGGGCCAAATCCACTTTTTATGGAAATCAAATTCGTATACATTTCTTGATTAATCTTACACCACACATGTAATCAGTCTTGAAAAACAAAACATCCCGCCAACCCCCCCAAAAAAAACCCACCAGAAAACCTACAAAGTTATAAAACAAAGCCCTTAATAACCTCACCACAATTCATTTTTAGTACCACCCCTTCTTCTCTTTTAGCTCCAGCTCCTTTGAAATTCTGTCTTCCTTTTTCTTTATTGCCTCTTATTATTCTGCCACTATTGTCCATAACTTTGTTTCACCTTTAAACCAAACCTTGCTGGACAAGGGGGATACTTTTCCAGAAGGTCAAAGTGCCAGATCACTACAAAAGGACTTGGATGTCCTCTTGTACATTGAAATCTCCTCCATTTATTAATTCTCCACTTCCCATCTAAAAACTTAATAAATGGCTAAGAAGCTTATTTCACACAAAAAAAACCCAAACCAACCAAACAAAAAAACAACCAAAACCAAACACTAAAAAAAAAAAAAAAACCAAAAAGAACACAGGAAAGCGAGAGAAAAAGAAAAAGAGGGCGGAACATGCTTCCTAAAGAAGCACGGAAGTCTTTCTGCAATAAGACTTTGAGGCTGCAGGTTTACATTCTCAGTGCAAACCAACAGTAGCGACAGCACGCAAGAAGAATAAGGCACACTAAAGCTATCACCACCCTTATAAAAGCGTTCCATGAGAGCGGTACCAGAACATCTGTGGCTTTGGCATGCTGATAGCTCCCCCTGCTGCTGCTGCATCAGCACTACTACCACAACATAAGCGTAACACCCCAGATTTTGGCCAAACCTATCATTATGTCATCAGTCTTTCGAAGAGGTAACATTCAGCAAGACCTGAGAAGGATCCTAAAGAGACCACAGTGGAATGCACGTATTGTTCCTCACTGCTGCTTTCCTATTATTCAAACAGGTTCTTTTTCAAGAAATGACAGCATGTAAGTCACAGGAGAAAAAGATCTTAGGTTAGCACACGAGGAATGCAGCGTTTCATTTCCACAGTACATCTACCTTAAAATTATTTGAATAATTTTACTATAGATTAGAAACAGCTATAGTATACTTGATATAAACTACTTTGGGTAATGGAAAAAACCCCAAGGAGAATATGAAGAATGGCATGGAATATACAATTAAGCTTTCAAGGCATAAAGAGACTCAACACAGTACACTTAAAATACACAAAATTCAGCTCACTTACACTTGCAGAAGGCAGACTACTTTTTGTTATGTATACCACAGAGGCTGATCTTACACAAGAATGAAGTAAGAATGTAAGGACGGTTCTAATAGGAACATAGCCATGGAAAATAACAAGCAGAAATTTTTTGATGAATTGTTCTTTAAGTGATATTTGACAATGAGATCTATCTCCTTTTTTACTTTTGATATATTACATTTAGTATATTTTTTGCAAGACCTGATTTAAGAGAAAGGATTACAATCCACAAGAATGACTCAAGAAGTTCCTGAAGTATCTTATTTTCAAGTGAAAAGAAAAAAAAATAAAAAAATAAAATCAGGGATCCTCCCCTGAACACTCCACGGTGGTGATGGAATCAATAACGAATTCTGTACTGGACAAAGCAGTAGAACCTACTCCCTGATCAGCAGAGAAATGTCTAAGGTAATAACAAAAAACCAAACATGGCTCTCTTACTTTAAGCATCCAAAACCTATAAAATGACAATGAAAAGAAGCAAAGTTTTACTGTTAAAAAGATGCAGCTTGTGCTGTGGTTCCCAAATTGAAAGAAATTTAAAAAAAAAATAATGTGCACTATACATTATACATACACATACATAAAAATATATATAAATATGTACACTTAGCAAACTCTGTTGAGAAAGTGTCTTTAAAGTGATGGATAGCTAGTGTTCCTGGTTAAATAATTTCTCAGTAAGGAATATGCACACATTTCATTCATATTTTATTATTTTATTGCGTTTGCAGACAGTATCTGCTTACCGTTACAAACGACTGAAGGAAAAAGATAAGTCACAGCTAAACTGTAAGTGCCAGTGGATAGGTCCACCTTTTCAAAAGTTCAGACTACAAAATGTATTCAAAAAGCTTCAATGCCCAGAAACAACCATTACAGTACGTTCACCAAGCAATGCAAATGACTACACGTGCAACCTGAGCCTGCTTTCACTGGAACGCACTTCAGTTTCACATAGACCATAAATCCAGTCACATTACCTCACAACTAAGGCGGACTAAAGGTGTCACTGTTACAGTTACTGATGGTTAACACAGGTGACAGTAATCTGTCCAGCCACTGTAATTCAGCCTCCTCCCTACTCTTTAAGCCTACTGATTGATCTAGCAAAGTTTGAGAAAGTAAATTATTTCCATTGAGCTGACATTTTAGATACACAATACAAAGTGGCTGGGTTTTTCAGCTGAAAACCATCTTCTAGTGTGGGCGATGGATAAGTGTTTACTGTCTTACAGGGAAACTCGTTACAGGTGACTAACCTCCACCGATTTCACCACCACTGGGTCCATGTCTCAGTGGTTTAGGAGCTTAAATCTTACATTCAAAAATGGCTTAGGAATGATATGGCCTTAGAAAACACCAACTTCCTCATGGGTCAGGGCTTAACAGTTGTCATAATATGATGCAATCCTTTGAATAAAGGCAAACCTGACCGAACTTACAAAATATTAGAACAGTTACAATGCAAAAAAGTTTTATTCCAAGTGCAAAGTATTTGATTTTCATGGCAGCTATGTGTTTCTGAACAGTTCCCTAACTCAGAGGCAGTTACCACCAGACCTTTGCTCTGAGGTTCCCTTTCTCCAAAGAATCCTACAGAAAAGGCCTGGCACCAAAGAGCATATGTCTTATTGAAAACCAATATGAATAAAGCTTCAAAGCCTCTTAAAAACTTTTGAAAATATCCTTCAGATTTTATTCTTTCTTGAAATAATTTTCTTGTCCCAGTGAAGCCAGCAGTAAAAGAAAAGTTGACAGCAGAAGTAACAACTGTGTAAAACTCTGTTCTCAAGCAGAAAAGCTTCTGAACAGGTTAGTGAGGAATTTCTAGTCAGAAAAAGTCAACATCTCTCCTGAGAGTCCAACTTTCAGGTCTTTCAAAGACAAAGCAATGCTTAAGTTCAAAATGGACTGGGTGCTCTTCAGACTAATGAAAAAAAGATTCTATAAATGTAGTTAGAGTTTAGGTTGTCTAATCAAGTGAGAAAAAGCACACACCCAATATTGCACTTCCATTCCCCCACCAAATTACATTTACCCTCACAGCTGACAGCAATAGCATGCAGCATCACTAGGCAGAATAGCTGGATTTGGCCTGGCCAACTGTCTAATTTTATCACAAATCTCATGGTACTTGTTATTTTTCTTAAAATCCCAGTTTCTTAAGTCATATGATTATCTGGGTAACACAGTTTTTATTAGAGAAAATATATAGCACCCTCTACATGGAGAAAATGTTAAAAAAAGCTCTCAAGACTCAAAAACCAGAAGGCAAATAAAAAGAACGCAAAACACATTCTTTTTACAAGTAGATTTATGAGCAGCACAACTGGTGAAACCTGGTTTTCTATGGCTTTTTGTCTTGTAGTTGATTCTCTGATGTTTAACAAGGTGCAAACCCAGATTAAGTTTTTCCCATGGCTGTGCATTTCTAACAGCTTTTTCCCCCATACAGATCCCATAGAGTCTAAGGAGGAGTTTGAGCTCTTTCTACAGTTTTTCCCATCACAGAGTTCTACCAGGATCCATCCCCTCTCAGGAAAGGGCAGGGGAGGGGGAGACATTTTCTTTATGTCATTCAAGTTTCTGTAATAACACTGAGAAAATGATCTTTTTAAAAGCAAAGCAATTAGCAAGTATGCAATTAAGTCAGTATAAATTCACAAAAAACCCCCCAAACCAACCCATAGAATATCTGTGGACAAACAAGCATTTAGTATTTTCAATGCTGGAAGTAAAACTCTGATGCCCCAAAGCACTTTAATTTTAAAATTAATGTTTTCCACATACATGTTATATTTTACATCATAATTGGCTCTATTTAACACTCAGGGTGGATCAGCTACAGGACAACAGGATAGATGGTAAAACAGCAGGTGCAATTTATAATGCAGTACAGCCTTTGTACAAAGCAAATGAGCATTCAAAATAAGGTATACGTATCAGCACCTGGTCAAAAAAAGATAACACTGCAACAGTTTCTTGTAAAGCATATTCTATTAATTATCTTGCTGTTGGATGGATTTTTCTTGTAAGAAGATCATGCTTACACATCACTTTTGAGTGTGTAAGAATTAGCGTGGCTATTCCTTTGTAAGCAGATAAAGTAGTTGACTTAATGGTAAGGCCCCCAGTGATTGCCCTTCCTCCTCTAGCTTACAGTGTATTTTCAACAAGTCTGTAGGAGACTTAGTTGTCTACGAGTCCTCTCTTCCTTATAAAGGTTACTTGAACTTGAGCAGCAGAAACAGAAATGAATGGGGAGAGCAGGTCAGGTAAGGAAGGGAGAAATACAGACAGACACAGAAACTGTGTGATCACCAGGTTTCCTTAGGGAGGCAGACTAAAGAAACCAACAAGATTTCTAAATGAAAGAAGATAGCAATAACACCGATTTTAGGGCAAACAGATTATTCCTTTGGAAGAAATAGGCTGTTCCTTTTCAGCTATATAGCAAACCAATAAAGACTGTGTTGAGAAAGTTCTAACCAAAAGCTTTGCAGATTCTCTCATGTCACATGGCGATTTACTAATGAATTTACCCATTTGAAAATAAACATGTTAAAATGAAGTAAAAAAGCACACCTTTACATCATACTGAACAAAACACAAAAGGTTAATGTTTTAAATATTGTAAAGTCTATACACCTTTCAATTCCATACTAAATTAAGAAAAAATGGTGGTATTTTTAATATACATATATACACATAAACCCCTACATTTTACTTCTGAATTTAAGGATCTAGTAAGTTTGATGAAAACAGAAAGTTCTTACTGTGATTCTCTTCATATCTAGCTGTCGGAGCTGCATCATATGATGGAGAACAGTGTGTTTGTACCATGTCTCCTGAGCTATTGGATTGCCATCAAGGGTGATATCTGACAAAGATGAGGAATCAGCAAGGCACAGAATATCCTCAAAACTGCAACCAAAAAAGTTTAAAAGTTTTAATGTCATAGAGCAGGAATAATTTTGAGATGGAAGACTTTATTTCTCAAGGATAGAACACTAATATTTACCTGTACTGAAAAAATCCCACCCATCGATATTGTGTATGATAAATTATTTTGAAATACCAACAGCTGCTGCTGTTAAACATTTTAATCTCTTCACATACAGATAAAAAGAGATCCAAAATAAGAACTTGTTAACTATGGAAGTATAGTTTCACCTAAAAACCCCCAACCCTAAAATAGCATACATATCAACTCATATTCCAAAAAGTAATACAAGGTATATTTGCCATCAAAGCCAGCATGAAAACCATGGAAAATACAAGAAAAAAGCAAACCACAAATACCACAGAATGATTCTGGGTGTTTGCAACATCATTAAACATTGGAAGAAAAACAATTACAAAAGCATCATATTATCTTCAAAACAGACCTGTCTACTGTTCACAGTTCAGTCAAACACTAACAAGTTGGTTTTTTGGACAACATCTGATTTTGTTTCCTGACAAAAATAACTGGCCTGTGTAAAGTGTATTTAGATGTACACCCTGTATCATATTCTTTTCACTGAAGATGGAATGTGAAAAGAAAACAGCTGACTCAGATAAACAGTATTTTTAAACAACAAAAAATTATTTAACTTGACTTCATAAAAAGCTAAACAGTTATAGAAGTAAATACGACTCCCCGATACCTTTTAAGAAATTGGTTACCATGTATAAATGTACAACCATGCACCTATCCTTATGCACTTTGGCCTTCAAAAGTCGAGTCTGTGTTACGAAGTTAAGTAAGTTCAAGTGGAAAGTATGAAATAATTTGACGTGGTACTTTTGAGAATGACGTTTAAAAAAAAAAAATCTGATAATTACAAGAGAATCAATGATGAGCACATAAAAATATAAATAGAGGATCACTTTACTAGAGAAACTAAATACTTAATGACATTCTGAAATGAGACCATTTCTGAGGTGGAAAATATGGAATTATTGCCTTGTTTTATATTTGACAATCTTACTGGTTTCATTAACTGATTATAGTTCTCACTCTTGGCGGCAAGAAAAGTCTTCTTCCACTAATACTTGGAAGGATACCAAACCTTAAGTATGCCCTGCACTTAGGAATCAGAAATCGCATGCAGTACAGATGTTCTTATTAAAGATTGTCATCAAATAAAGTGGCAACTGCCTTTATCATTGGTATCACTCAACTTTTAAAAAAGCATACAATAATCTGGGGAGGACTAACATTCAGATGCAAAGGGCTTCAGATCTACCAGAATGACAGATTTGAAAATGAGATATCCCTGGAAGATTCTAGATATTAGATAAAACAATTTCTGCAACAACAACAAAAAGAAATACAGATAAAATATAAAAATAACATAACCAAATAGCAATCAGTCTCAGCCAGCAGAAGACAGCCCTGGATACCAACATAAGCTAGCAGGAGTAAAGAAAAAAAAAACTAATAAAAATCTCAAAAAAACCAACGCAATTAGTACAGCACACAAGTAACTTCTACACTATATACCAAATGGATGCAGCAGAAAAATGATAGTGAAGATTCTACTACCTTTCTGCTTAGTATATTAAAACAACATAAGAAGTGATGGAAAATAAACTATGTACAGATTCCAAGGCAGTGAAGGTGCTTCGCATATCTGAAGAACTGGGTGTTTTGTACATATGGTTAAGACAACAAGTTTCATTATCATTTTCTGTTTCCTTTCTACAAAACAGCTTGTGTAACCACACTTATGGTAGATCAGGCTGACATATTACTTAAAATATATACTCAGTATGTCCTGAAGATAAAAGATATTCTTCCCAAATGACACAGAAGTTAGCAAAGCAAATTTGTAAACATATTAGAATAAAGAAAACATAACTGAATTTCTATTGGGCTAGAATATATTTGGCTTGACAAATATGAAACTTTTTTGGTCTTCAAAATTAGTTTCAAATAATGTAAATGTAGTTATTAAAAGCATTAAATATATTTACTCCAAACACTTCCCACTAAAGATTTAGCCAAACAGTACTTCTGCCATACATATGATTTACAGATTTTTAATAAAACCAAGGTCTTCAGGAAATGACAGAAAAGTCGAAAGATTGCTAGTGTTTTCAAGACCTTCCACTTATACATACTGCTGTGCTTTGAAATTCTCAGTGCTTCAGCATACCAGAACATTCATTCTGGAGCTAAAACAGATGTGCTCGTTTATGCTCCTTTTAGCTGTCCTATTAGCAGCTCAATTTTAGAGTAAAACAGTAGTGCAAAATAGTTATGTTTTCACATCTTTGTATACACATATGAAAAATAGAGTTTAAGAAATTCAATGCAGAAAACTTAATATACTGTACTTGTCACACTGGCATCCCAATTCTCAGCCAAGCAAAGCTCTAATGTAACACATTACATACTTTAGAACCAAGCTTCTGTCTGCTTCCCAGCATGCAGACTGCTGTGACAGAGCCAAGTGGTGACCACCCTACAGGAATCAGAGGCCACATCTCAATGCTGTCTCTAGCCTCTGTGCACCACAGAGGAGTCTAACCTGCCCATGAAATTCGAAGCAGCTGTGGATGATGCTGTTTCAGACTGCCTCAGTCAATCTCCTTGAGTGGAATGTCTGCTTCTCTTTCCAAAAGACCTTCTCCTGCAGGAGTCCCAATAAACTATGGCAACCACCTCCCCTTCCCTGTCCTCCTTTCATGCTAGATGAATTTATCTTTGCTAAAATGGTAGTTTCAGCAACGCAGAAATGAGTTGTGAATTTGGGCTAAATTACTAAAAAGTGTTTCCTGGAAATCTTTTCAGAATAGATCAGTTTTACATCTTGTATGCATTCTCCGAGTCCTGCATCCAATTCTCCCCTCTGCCAGAGAGGATGCAAACACACCTCTCCTGCCTCATACAAGACCGTGGCAATTACTAAGCAGCAGAGTACTCTGGAGTGGTGCAATCTCAGCTTCCACCAGTGACACACATTCACGTGTACACATTTAGTAGGCAAGAATAGGACGTGGCAACACTTGTCCTGAGTTACAGCCTGCCTACTTTGGAAGACAGTTGTTCCTTCTCTATACGTTTGCATCAATGATTTTTTTTTTAAACCATGTTCCATAAAGGGGAAAAAGTTCTGGAGCAGAGAAGGAAGGCAACATACTCACTACAGTCTGACAGAACACCCAACAGAGAACTGTATGCTCAAAAAACATTCAGTCAAAGAAGAAAACTTGGGTTTTCCCAGGTTTCTAGCCACTAAACTACTGATGAAAACAGACGTTACCACAATCAACCTTTGATTCCCCTCATACTACTTGTGTTCAAGTATTTAACAGCATATTCATAAAATTTTCATTCTGCTGAGAAAAAAAAAACAGATATTTTCTTGGTTTTGTTAGGCTAAGAACATTCCTTCTCTCAGGTTTCCAGTTCAGCAACCAAATGAAGAAAAACAATTACATGTCCTTTGAGCTGGTATCCAACTATTTCCATATGGCCAGACAACATGCCTTACTAAATGAAATAGCCAACGTAGCACTGACCTGGACAGCAGTGTAACAGTGAAAATACGTATTTTGTTTCCAAGATTAAAAACTGGTCTTCCCCGGTTTCATATTTTGAAATATGAGCAATAACCCTCTTTCTGAATCTCAGTGGCATCTCTTTCCTGAAGAAAAGAGTTTCTGTAATCTCTTCCCAGTGTCACATGACAAATTCAAACTGGGATTTCTCCTCCTTCTTTATAACCAGTTCTAGAGGTATACGTATCACCTTCAGCCATCAGGTATGAATGCCTTCAGTTTGTACCCGCTGAATTTTTTGGGGCTGAAGCCAGAATTAGGACTTCTTTTGTTTTAGATCAGCATCAAATTTTACAGTGTTTGGTTTTAGTTTATATTATCTTGCCAATACGTCCTTTTTTACTAAAAGCTCTGCAGAGAAGCAGAAGCATTCAGAGGCCTCCTCTGAAGCACGAGGGAAAGAAAATGTCAGTGATTATACCCATGACAGATTCTCATGCCTTAAATAGTGACAATTTTAAAGAGGCATTCCCAAATCTTTTACTGAAATATTAATTCATATATGTCAGCATGTATCAATTTAATACTCAAGGATTTTTGCTGACATACAAAAGTAGGTAGCAGCAAAACTTTCCATGGGAGCACTGCCTCAAAAATGCTACTTGTTTTTTAATGTTGACTAATAAAATATTTTCATGAGCCTGTAACATAAATATATCCAGATTTGGGCAATATACTTTGTTATTTGTTTCCATTTGCAGGTTTTATCTATGCAACTACAGATCATAGAATCATAGAATGGTTAGAGTTGGAAGGCACCTCAAAGTTCATCTAGTTCCATCCCCCCTGCCATGGGCAGTGACACCTCCCACTAGACCACGTTGCTCAAAGCCCCATCCAGCCTGGCCTTGAACACCTCCAGGGATGGGGCATCCACAGCTTCTCTGGGCAACCTGGGCCAGTGCCTTACCACCCTCACAGTGAAAAATTTCTTCCTGATATCTATTCTAAACCTACCCTCTTCCAGTTTGAAGCCATTCCCCCTTGTCCTATCACTACATGGCCTTGTAAAAAGTCCCTCTCCAGCTTTCTTGTAGGCGCCCTTAATTAGAATAGCTGTGTATCGATTTGATTGTGTCTATACAACTGACTTTTCTTTTAGACAGCTGTTTCTAGGAAAAATAATTATTAATATTACCATATGGCACACAGTAAACCCAGAGAAGTGACTCATAAAACCACATAAAATCATTTAAAACGGTTGTAGGAATGTTCAGATGTAGCACGTCAATTCACTAGTATTATGGTTGCATACAACTTCTTCAGTCAGTTCAAACAGTATCAAGCCAAGCATCAGAACACAGATGGTCAAGAGTATACTTCTGTATTCAATCATTTTTCTGTTAGAAGACGTATCTACTACGTAACTCAGAATCAGGAATCAATGGGGTTTTTTGTCCTTCAAATCTGCTATATGCAGTAGAAGGTTATTATTTAAAAGAACCCAAGCTAAATGTTATCATCAAAAGAAATTTTTTGTTTGTTTTAAAATCATGGCTGGTAAATAAAGAGTTAAACTGATCCACCCACCTACTTACCCACATATGTATGTAACGTCTTTTGTTTGACATTAAGATTTTATTTTTATACCCATTCCAACTACAAATTAAAACCAAATTATATATTTGCATGAATGTTCTAAATAAGTATTCCTAGCTTACATGAAAACTAAGACTAGATCTATCAATAGTTCAACTGAAGCCCCAATGAATAAATGAAAACAACCATGATAAAGTACCAAGAAGCAAGCTACTGATTACATAAAGTTTGAGAAATCTACTTTAAAAGCCTCACAGAAAAAATGAAACATTTTTCCTTCTCTGAAGACTGTAAAAATAACACAAGCTTGCATAAAACAATGTGAGAAAGGAGTCAGAAAGCTACACAAAATACAGAAATTCCACTGACTGCAGTGATGCTCCCTGATGGCAAGTGAGCCAGCTACTGCAGTCCCCTCATTGTTCTTGCCAAGCTAAGACATTTTTTAGAAAAACAGAAACAAAAGGCATGTTTCAATTCTGGAAATTACTCAAGAGAGGCAAAATGCTAACCCTTTCTCTGGCAGATAATTAAGGGAAGAGCACATTAAAGATTGCTGCAGTTCATCTTTGATTTTTTTTTTTAATGCTTAATACCTATAAGTATTTAAGGAAATCTACTGCACTGGTGCTTTAAGAACCTAAGGAACACAGACAAGTACGTTGGAGCTGTCTGCAAAAACGATAATGCAGGTCAACTTAAAATATTCAAGCACCTATTACAGTAAAAGCTCATACTAAGTATAACATTTTTACAGAGAAAGCAGCTACCACAAGAACAGCACAGTATTGCCAGTAATTAAAACATGAAGCATCTTTCCCCTACCCCACATTAAATGATTTGATTCTAAGCAAAGAAGGCTGGTCCTGATTAAGGGATTAAAAAAAAAAAGGACATACCAAACTGAATATAATGCAGGCACTTTTTTTTTTTAAATATTGGCACTAGTATAAATGCAGACTCCAAAAATGCATGAATATGGAAAAAGCATAGAATACAAACATTTTTATCTATTTATAACAAAATGCACGTAGTAACTTGAAACTATAGAAGCCCTGCTTTGAAAGTTGAGCTATTCTGCTTCTGCCATCTGGCTTGAAAGGGAAAATAACCATTAATATATCTTTCAGACTTTATTAATATAGGGACAAGTAAATCACAAGCATGAAATAATCTAATTATCATAAGCAGAATCTGACTCAGCAGTTTGTGTAACTCCATAAATACAGTGATTGCATGTTAAATATAATATGTACCTTGTGTAAAGTTGCTTTAACAGATATGTAGTTTAACAGTAAAACAATATATTTTAAAAAAATACTTTTAATTTTGATCATTGTAAACAGTATGATAATTTGTAAATTAAAAATACAAGTTTCTTGGTAGAATACTCATAGTACAACTACATTTAAATGCAAAGGTTTTCAAGAATTTTTATATTTAAAGTAGAAAATACACAACGGCTTGATTATATTATCTGATATGTTAGGGAAAAAAAAAGTATCTGCATTCATAGTGTTTGAATTTAAATTTTAATGAAATACAGATCCAATAGGATACTTCAAATTACTGATAGGAAGCAAACTGCTATTTCCCTTACCTAGATATATTGTTGAAGCTGAGGAAGAGACGTTGGAGACGGGGCAAAGTATCCACATCTTTCTAGAAGGAAAGATAGAGGAATAAATTCAGTAGCTGAAAGTAGCTTTTGAACCTCTCTACTTTGCCTCATGAAATACTGTCACTTCTATATGCTATAACCTTGCTGCAACATTGATTTCTGTTGAACGTGCAGCTCCATTTCTCCCTAGTGCAGACTGCAAGGGAGTGTTTCAGTGCAGATATCTACTCTGCAGAATAAGCTGCATCACTTGCAAAGCAAATGATGTTAAATAAAAGAGGATAAGGCTGCTGCTGGTTTCTGAACAAGCTTTTGGGAAATAAGCCAAGGTGCTGTCTCAGCATTTAAGCTGCAGGATAAACACACAGTAAAAAAAAAAAAGAAAAAAAAAAGTACATTCATTTGGTGACCATGCTGAAATAAGGTTTTTGAAGTGCAATACAGCAGTGCAATTAGCACTGCCAAACAGCAGTCAGTCTTCAGCCAGAGAATGATCTGAAGGACTCCGTCACCTTTACCATTAAAACGTATAAGAAGGAATGAGTTTCCAGAATGAGTAATTGTGAATTTAATACATGCCCCTAAAGACCTCTGCAGAAAACCTCTGAATAGCAAATAGCTCAAATATTAGTAAAATGAAACATATCAAGTAAGATCAAACTTCATTTATGAAATATAAATCCATAATGGCCAGACAGCCCAGTCTGCAGTGTTTCATGTACCATTCAGACTGCACACCGAACCCCTGGGTTATAAGCCTGCATCTCCTTCTCCTACTAAGGAGCATACTGCAACTTGTGACCAGTGGACATAAACCTGTTACTTACAGTACGGGGAAGTGTCACACAGCTCACTACCTTGATTTCAGCCACAAATCAAATCTGCAGCCCTTTCTCCCTCCATCTGATTTGTTACACATCTACATATCATTCCAGAAACAGTTCATTCTACCCAAACAGGTGAACACGAGGCAGCTCTAAACAAACCATGCAGCTGCTATTAATGAAACAGTAAATGTGAGCTAACAGCATTGCTGAGAGTCATAGCTCTGCACACAATAAGCAGGGCTTATTAGCTTAGGTCTGCAGTTGCAAAACTCCTGGTTCAGAACTGTTCTGAACCCTCCCAGACCAGACCATGGAACCATTAAGTTCACAGTAGAATTACATCTGGACATCCCTTCTGTTTCTAAGGCTACTTAGTGCTGATGCTTAAAGGGGTGGGGGCGCATGATACAGGTGGACACACACATGAAGACAGGCATTATAGGGTTGTGCACAGTAATTCTTAAGCAGCAAAGATTATAATTAATCAAAGAATTTTGTACCGGAGAATACAAAGTAATTTCCCCCCAAAGACAATAACTAGCATGATATGTTGCTGTCCTATAAAATATGTTGCAAGTTTCACAGGCATGTCAGCAAACACCTTCAGTGTTTGGGGAAAAAAAACAAACCAAACCCACAGGATTGGAGGAGCAACAAAAAAAAAAAAGCACAAAGCCTCCAGCTACTTCCATTTTGATACAAAGTTATAAAGGGCAGCGGACACACAGGGCAGGAGTTCTTTTGTGAAAAGATGGTAACACCTAGACCAGCCCTGCCTCAAGTCTAAGATCAAGCCGCAGATGACAAAAACCAAAATTCTACGCTTTTAATACCTCAAAGCAATCAAGCAGGTCCATCTTTCAAACAAAAATAGAGCTCATCTTCCGAACAGTGGACCCTAATTCACAACTGGATGGAAAGTAAATAGACATTCCATCATTCACGGTATGTATAGATGTGTGCTTTTAATGCCATACAAGACCCTTTGCAATAATTTCTCTAGAGAAGCCACACTATTCCTGATTCAGGCCAGGATGCTGTTGGCCTTCTTGGCCACCTGGGCACACTGCTGACTCACATTCAGCTGGTGTTCCACCAACACCCCCAGGTCCTTTTCTGCAGGGCAGCTTTCCAGCCACTCTTCCCCAAGCCTGTAGTGCTGCATGGGGTTGTTGTGACCCAAGTGCAGGACCTGGAACTTGGACTTGTTGAACCTCACACCATTGGCCTCGGCCCATGGATCCAGCCTGTCCAGATCCCTCTGCAGAGCCATCCTACCCCCAAGCAGGTCGACACTCCCACCTAACTTGGTGTCCTCTGCAAACTTACAGAGGGTGCACTCAATCCCCTAGTCCAGGTCTTTGATAAAGACATTAAACAGAACTGGCGCCAGCACTAAGCCCTGGGGAACACCACTTGTGACCAGGTGCCAACTGGATTTAACTCCATTCACCGCCACTCTTTGGGCCCAGCCCTCTAACCATTTTTTTTACCCAGCGAAGAATACACCTGTCCAAGCCATGAGCAGCCAGTTTCTCCAGGAGAATGCTGTGGGAAACAGTGTTGAAGGCTTTGATAAAGCCCAGGTAAGCAACATCCACAGCCTTTCCCTCATCCACCAAGTGGATCACCTTGTCACAGAAGAGCAAGTTTGCCAGCTCCTGTGCCTTCAAGACTTCCTTCTTGAAAAACATCCAGCCTTCCTGGACTCCTTTGCCCTTCAGGACTGCCTCCCAAGGGACTCTGTCAACCACACTTCTGAAAAGACCAAAGCCCACCCTCTGGAAGTCCAAGGCAGCAGTTCTGCTGACCTCCCTCCTTGCTTCTCCAATAATTGAAAACTCTACCATTTCATGATCACTATGCCCACGACAGCCTCCAACCATCACATCCCCCACAAGTCCTTCTCTGTTCATAAACAACAGGTCCAGCAGGGCATCTTCCCTAGTACCGTAACAGAATCAGAAATGAGCAGAATTTTCTTACTTTTGAAATGTAAAAACAATTCATACATGGTTAAGTAGCAGAAATTCGAGAAAGGAAAGGCTCAGCAGCAATAGGAGGCCAAGAACTAAAGGAATTACGAGAAAAATACAGCTATTTAAGTCAACTTACTGTATTATTTTAAAAAGCATTTATTTAAATAATCTACTTGCCATAACTTTGCAATTTATGAGTTGTAGTTCAGGTAACAGCTTTATTTTTTAGAACGTAAAGACTTATAATACTCGGTTAAAGCTTCAACTGGGAATTCTGCTTTTAAGATCAACACCTATTTTCTCTGCATTTGGCTCAGAAATATTCATAAGGAGATGAAATTTAAGATGACCTGAAATGCTGATGCAGTTTAAACAAGTTACAGTAACAGTGTATTTTGTTAAAAATAAAGAAAAAAAGAAAAGAGAAAGAGTTTTGTTCCTTACTATAGCAGAGACTTGATTATGACGAAGGTTGAGCTCTGTGAGCGAATCCAGTCCATTAAGGTTTTCTACAATGGTTAGTAGGTTTCTGGCAAGGTTTAACACTCTCAGCTCACTCAAATGACTGATGTTTTCTATTTTAGTAATCTGTGAAAGAGGTATAATTATAAACGTGCATACTATGTTTTATATAGATACACAATAGATATATATAGCACATACTTTTTTTAGAAAGTATACATGAACAATCAACTTATTACAATAATGTGCTGCTTGTGTATTTTTCTAAACCATGATAACCATGTCATAAATTGCTGATAAGAAGCTACAGTCTGCTACATTAAGTACTAGTATGCATTTCACTAATAACTTTCTAGTCATACTGCAGTAAAATCAGTCAACGCTTACTTCCATACCATCAGAAATTAGGTTATTTCAGCTGTGCTGCTCTGTAGCAGCAACCTCGAAGACACCATAAAACTAAGATAACACTGCTGATACCATGGTATGCCAAAATGGGGAAACTTTGTGCATGGTTGATCCTTAATGTGTCTGCAAAGTGCTCAAACACACATCTGAATCTCCTCGTACATATCCTACAAGAATATGCGGCATCATATCTCCGTACCATCGCAGAACTCTGCGCCAATTTCCCTTCAAGCCTCTTAAAAAGCCAGTGGTAGCATTCACAGCTCTATCTACAGGAGCTCCACAGACAGACTTTCCAGCAGGTCATGAGCACAGGAACCTGCTGTGAGTCTGGGGCAAGGAGCAGCCACAGCCCTCTGGAGAAGAAAGCAATCATTCTGAAATTGGAACTTGTAAGGAAGTTTTACAGG
The DNA here is from genome assembly GCA_008711295.1 of Anarhynchus alexandrinus. Lineage (NCBI taxonomy): Eukaryota > Metazoa > Chordata > Aves > Charadriiformes > Charadriidae > Anarhynchus > Anarhynchus alexandrinus. Next base: position 6,996,746 of record VUYV01000008.1, on the reverse strand, counting down.
CAAGTAATTGCTGGAATCAGTAAGACACACTCAAAAGTTAGAAAAGAAAGCAGCAGCGTCCTTAGTTTGGATACACAGCACATTTGCTTGACTGTCCCCAGCACTTCTTCAGAAACTCATGGCTTCCTGTGATTAGAAAATGGAGGGATCAAACAAAGCGACTAAACTACAGTAAACAGGCATCTGCCCCAGGTTTGGTTTTATTCTTAATTCCCTATTTTAAAGGTTCTGGTGATATTGCCAAAAAAGAAAAAAAAAAATCATCAAAAGAGTAGTAATAGCTGCTGGCCCTTAATTTTATTTTTGACTTCTAGAAATGCAACTGTGTTTTACAAAGGCATTAATTATTGTTCTGTTGACACAGACACTGCTGTTTGTATATCTTAGAGTGATCCACTCAAGGATCTCTATCCAGATATTTATTTCTCATAGTAGTCTGCAATCTGTCCTCCAGCATCTATCCAGAAATTTATGCAGGACTTGCACACAGCAACGTATCATCAAGAAGATTAAGCATTGCCACTGCACAGGAAGATATTCCTATCATATTCTTACTGAAACACGTGCTATATGGCAGAAAGAAGGCAGCAGGTTATCCTGCAGAAAAGACTTCAGCCTTCCACAGCGTGTGGCAGTGCATCCAAGGATGCAGTGCACAAAGGTACTAACAAGTATAATTAATTCCCTTTCAATTAGAATGATCATCTGCTGGACCACCGCAAGCTCCCTTCAACACCTTGTACTCAGGCATGCTCTTCCTCCCCAAAGCTCCCAACAGCAACTAGATGTGGACAAGCAAGATAGCGACTGGTGTCACACACCTTCCCAGTGATAATGAACTTTCTGATACTTTAGACCAGTACAAATCTGGCCCTGCCAATTTCCAGAAAGCATCTAGCAGCTCCTAGAATGGGAGAAGAGGTAAGGTAGCTGTTATTTAACAGTTTGCAAACACATAACATTGTTGGTAGTTTTCACATATATACATGTGTGTGTACACACACACACATGTACATCTATATTTATAAGTCTATGAAATACCACTTGAATATGCCGCTATAAAAAGTATTTCAGCAATTTTTCCCATTAAAAAGCATATAAAAGTAGAAAGCAAACCCAAAATTAAAGAACACCTTAAACCAACCTTTGATTCAACTGCTAATTAAACTATTATGCATCTTCCATTTATATGTATTATATGCAGAAAATAAAAATTATCAGGATACAAAAATATTACAGCAAAAGGAACAGAAAATACCACCATTTGGAACAATATATTTAGACAGAAAGACTTGTAAAAGCAAAGCCAAGAGCAGATGGTTAGCATGAAGCACACAGACCTCTGCAGATGTCTGCTTAGCTAGAATTACAGCATGCCACAGTGTAGAATATTATCCCTGGCATTTTACTGCTATTGCAAAGATAATGATTTCATCAGCAATGTATAGAGATACTCCCCATCACTTTGCTAAATTTTAAGATTACTGGATTTTCTGTTTCAATTATTCATGCATGCATCAAGATACACCAGCTTTTAGTACATACTATTAGGCACAGATTAGATAACAAGCCATTTTTAGAGGATTCAAATATTTCTTTTACTAAAAAGAAATTATATATATGACTAATTTCTATTAATTACAAATAAAGAAGGATTATTATTAACTATTTTTAGTTCCCTTTTCAAATACGTAAGTGAAAGACTTTACTTGTAAACATCAAAGAAAAACACTATTCTATTTTCTTGTTTACTTAGCTATGAAACAGATTTGTTTTAGAAAAGATTGTTATGCACCAGATAATCACTCATCAATAATTAAACTGCACAAAAGTTGCATCTTTCAACACACATTTCTGAGATTATTGAAGTCCAGGCCTGAAAATCAAGTTGCACTTCCCCCCCCCCACCACCTTTTACTTATATCCTTGAACTTTTGGCAAGGAAAATTATTCACAGAATTAAATAGAACACAAAAAATAACTATAATGACTTTTTTAAATTTAATGTATTATAGAGTAAATTTGATTCTAAATAAAGTTAGAATTAAATTCAAGTTCAACTTGACTCAATATTAATGCATCAGTTCACTAAAAGATAAAGTCCATTTTAACCCTACCTAAAATAAAAAGATTTTAAATAGATTTATATGTAACATATACCATTTATACTATTTACCTTGATGGCAAAGATCAAGCCAACAATCAGTGTTCTCTCCATAGAATATTCAGAGTGCTTGGAAGCACACTATTTAGAAATTAAATTTTTAGTTCAAAATTAAATGCAAGTTGTAGTGTATTAAATATACCATGCACACAATCATGTGCAAGGTCTCTGAATGATGTAGTATTATTATACGTCCATATTTGTGTGTTAATAACCATGGAAACAGAGTCTCTACATAAAAATTTAATTAAAGGTTACGAAGATGCTGTATTTTCTTACAAATTTTTACTGGGCAGTATTAAAATCAAGAACCTTACTGAATCATGTAGGAAAACAGACAAAAAGTAGTAATATGACAAGGGAATTCACATTTTGTCCTTTTTGTAAAGTCTAGTGCAATATTTCACTAGGCGTTACATTAATTTTTTTAAACTTTCTTGTGGATATTTGTGATATAAAGGGATTTTCTTTAAGTAGTAATGCATTTAAAATCTTGATTTGTGAAAAAAAAAAAAAAAAAAAAAAAAAAAAAAAAAAAAAAATTTAAAAAATTAATTTAAAAAAAAAAAAAAACAAACAAATAACAAAAAAAAAAAACAAACACAAAAACCAACCCGAAATCATACAAGGTTTATCATTAAGCATTGTGGAATACTACACCCCAATGTTTTAAAGCACATCTAGTTCCCAGTACATTTCTCACTTGGGTGGGAGAAGTCTCAAAGTTCACACCAAATCACGTTATCCAAAACTCAAATAAATCAAAACATTTTCCCAAAAGTGAAAAACAATGAAATTTTCCTCCTTCTGTTTTTCCTCACCTCCAACCTCTTGGAACATTGCAGTCTTAGAAGTTTCACAATCTGCATTCCATCTATGGGACTGATTTACACCCCAATGCAGAGGGTGGGAAGGATAAAGACTAAAACAGGAATCTAGATTCCGTCATAACTGCTACTACTCAGTGAACATTAATGAAAATAAATAATTTCTAGCTAGGCTATAGCACTAGTTTTGAAAAATAAGATTGATAAAATTGATATTCTGGCCATATTTTACTTGAGTATTTATATTCTGCATCTGTTGAGAGTGACTGCTGAGATTTCTTACCTTATGTGGAAATACTGCATGTAATGAAAGAGTTAACATTTTTTTGTTAGTCTAATGCATTTCAAATACTTTTAATATAACTTGTACACAAGATTTAATCGTTCAATGATCCTCTGGGATCACAGGTAACATGTAAGAGATACTGTACATTATTAACAATAGCTTTGAACACCAAAAAATTTAAAATTATTGCAAGCACCTTAGAATATTCCTGTAGTGAATTAAACTCCTGAAGTAGGAACTATTTGGTCAGATATTATGTAATGGATATTATACATAAGATATTTTAGTATTTCATTGTAAATATGTCCTATAGCATATACAAACCATAAAGGAAAAAATAGTAGTTAAAAGAATAATACTTTTTCTTGCCAGATACGTGAGCATGTTCAATGTCCTCAGAAAGAGTTGTGGAATATCACATTCACCAAAGAGTCAACCTGGTAAAATGACTTGCCAAAAAGCATCAGGAGGATTTACTGGATTTTGCTATAAACTGCTGCATTGAGTTTTATGGGGTTTATTTAATGACATCAGAGAAGCCAAACCATGAAAACAAAGACTGAAGAAAAAACTCTGTTCTGTATCATAACTCAGTTAGAAGTAGTAATAGTACTGTAGCAATTTATAGTCCATAGTATATTGCAGTAATAATATTATTGTTGCCAGGCAATACCATTTAAATGGTAGCATTTTACTTATATGGCTCTTCTCATCTACTGCAGTCTAACAAACATGTTAAACCACCTTCTGGAATTGTCTGTCTGACCACAGGGGAAAGCTGGTGATACCAAAATCACTGAATGCAAGTTAACTTGTTTCTCAAGTAAACTGTATGCAAGCAGCAAATATTCAGCTAATCCCCTACCATGATGAAGACTGCTCACCAGATAGTCTCCCCTTAATAGAACGGTCTTTACTACAAAAAAACCCCAATATATATATATATTTAAAAAAAAAAAATTACGTGTCCTCATCTTCTATTAACTAAGACATGGCAACTTCAAAAGGCAAAACCCCTATTAAAACAGAGCTGCTATATATATTAACACAAAAAAAATAAAAAAGCTGTAAAATAGATTACTGTTCTAATACATATATAAATATGAACCACAGAGGATGACTCTGTAACATAAACAGACAAATCAACAAGTTTGAAGAAAATTCAACTCTCCTATTTCTCAACAAATAATTTGCCAAAATACTCCATAAAGCGACCTGTGATAAACCTTTACTCTCAAGCAGTAACAGAAAAAGGATGAATAGAAGCAATCAGTGCAAACTGCACAGAAAGTACTCTAAAGACCAAGAGATTCAATGCATAATTTCATCAAATGTGTGGGATTTATAAACATCAAAACCACAGGAACACTCCTATCCTAACCCCAAATACAAAATGCCATTCAAGGAGTACTGTAATAGGATGTTGACTCAGTCCGCTACAGCTCAAGGAACTGCCACATTCATCCAACAAAGAGGTTTTTCATAGCTTTACAGGGGACATTTTTCCAATAAAGAATTGTCACCGTACTAGCACCCTCAAAATGGCTCTTCTTCTCTACTATTCTTTTCTTCTTCTATTTCTGAAAAGGGAAAATAGGAAAAGAAAAAATAGTGAATTTAATCTAAAGTAACACTAGCCACAGAATCCGAGCATCAGTGTTGGTCAGAAGGGACCTCTGGAGACTATCCTTTCCAACCCTCCTGCTCAAAGCAGGGTCAAGTACAGCAGGCTCCCCAGGACCACGTCCAGTCAGGCTTAGACCACCTCCAGGGATGGAGGTTCCACCATCTGTCTGGGCAACCTTCTCCAGTGTTCAGCCACCCTGACAATAACATCTTTCTTAAGTTTGAACAAGTTTCCTGTATTTCAGGAATTTCAACGTTTCTTCTCTTTTTGCTGGACATCACTGAGATAAGTCTGGCTCCACATCATTTAGACCCTCCCATCAGCTATTTATATACATCGATAAGAACTCCCTGAAGCTTCTCTTCTCCAGGCAAAGCAAATCTCAGCTCTCGGCCTCTCCTCATACGAGGGATGCTCCAGTCCCTTCATCAATCACCTTTGTGCCTCTGCTGCTCATTCCCTTAAGTTCGTGTCTGTTTTGCACTGAGGAGCCCGAAGGATCACCTGCCACAACCCGCTGGCAACACCCTTCCTAATGCAGCCCAGGATGCTGTTGGCCACCTTTGCCATACAGGCACACTGCTGGCACATGGCCAGCCTGTCATCCGCCAGAGCCCCCACATCCTTTACTACAAAGCTGCTTTTCAGCTGGTAAGCACCCAGTCCGTACTGCTGCAGGGCATTATTCCTCCCTAAGCGCAGGACACTGCATTTCTCTTTCTTGCATATCATGAGACTCCTCTCAGCCCATTTCTCCAGCCCGTCAAGATCCCATTGAATGGCAGCACAACCACCTCATGTATAAAGCTCTCCTTCTGATTTCCTGCATTGTTAATAATGCAGATCATCAACGAAGGTGTTGAAAAGTATGGACCTAGCATCAAACTCTACGGTACAACAACAGTGACTGGCATCTAGCTAGGCTTTGTGTCACTGATCACAAACCTTTGAGCCTGACAGTCCAGCCAGTTTACATTTCACCACACTGTCCATCTATCTAGTCGAAATTTAATTTAAATTTGGCTATAAAGACGTAGTGGGAGACAGTGCCAAATACCTTCCTAAATTCAAGATAAAAAACATTCATTGCGCTCTACTCATCCACTGCGCTTGTCATTTTGCTGAAAAACACCATTTCCTGCATAAATTCATGGTGACTGCTCCTGGTTGCCTTCTTGCTGTAATATGTTTGGAAATGGGTTCCAGCACTATTTGTTCCATGACTTTACCCAGGGATTGAGGTGAGACTGTCTTGTTTCATAACATCTGACATATGCTCATTTACATGTCATCCCTGTTTTAATCTAATTACAGTCCATGCAACAACTTGCTCACTGAGCAGACAGCATTCAGGCAAAGCTTACACCCAAGTTTTAGCTTATCAATAGCTTTCTTGAAAGAATCTACTATTTCTTCCTGGATAGATGCTCCTTCTGGTATCAAAACCCCTCTACTAAGCCTCTTCCTGGTATCAAAACCCCTTCTACTAACTTAACTACAATGACAGGTTTTGTAATAAAGATATAAAATGTTTTCTTCAAAAACGTCCTTTTCAAATTGATACGACCAGAAAATAAATGCCAAACCAAGCGTGCAAGTCTGAGTAGTGCCTTTGACAGTATGAACTTTGTATTGTGGCCCAAGAATATCACATTAACAAAGTCCTGAAAATATTCCTGGCAACAAGATATAGATGATACCACAAAGACAGCCGTCTTTTCTAGAAAATAGTCTTAGAGTTTTGTGCTTGGCCTGCCTCAGTGCCAGTCCAGTCCAAACCACAACAGTGCTGGATCAAGATTATCTGTTTCCCACGTACACAGCATTAAATAATTTCTCACATCTGTAAGAAACACTACTTTGAATGCAAAATGAAAACAAAAGTACCGTACAAATATCTGTAAGCGTAAGAAATAGAGTATGACTGAAAAGACGGTAACATTAAGTAACCTATACAGTCTGTTTCACAGTTACTGGAAGTGAGCAACGGAAAGTGATACCCAGAGGAAATCTCATATTCACATAGCACATACAGATATTCATACTACACTGGCAGTCAATGACACTTTTGTACACTGAAAATGAATTGTATTTTTCCGTAACTATAAGAAAATAAGACATAAGTGATGGACACCACAAAAGTGCCCTTACACCTTCTACTTGAAATAAGAACCATCCTGATAAAGGAAAATTGCTGCCCATCACTGGTTCCAAATTGTAAAACTGACTAGATTTGTTGTAAATTTTGACTTTCCTGTGAGAACTGAGTGCAAGATAACGCCACAAGCAGATGTATCATGAGCTTATTAAGGCAAAGCAAATCATTTTCTACTATTTTTCATTATGACTGACAATCAGGATATTCTGTTTCTGCATTCTTGATTCTAATTGATCTGTAGCAAATTAAAGAAAAAAATTATGTATGTTAGAGACAGGACACTATATCAACAGAACAACGATCAGAATCCACTATTTTGAACTATATACTAACAATTCATTTTTAATTCTACTGATCTGTTGTTTAAATTGCTATGTTCTGCAATATTGGAACACGGATTTTGAAACTGAGGTCTGTTCTTGAGAAATTCACGATGTGGAAGAAATACCGTTTAAGACAGACTAGAAGGCTGCCATAAATAATGATCCCACAAATTTAAATAAGAGACAGAGGCCTCCTATTCTGTGTTAAATAAGCAAACAACAACAACAACAAAACTCCTCTTCCTGAGACTTCAAAACAAAACACTAGTACAGCTTAGGCTGATAGGTCTCAAACTCAGTATTTCTTCCCTTCTTCATTTCTTCCCTTATGCCTTCAAAAATAACTAATAACATGTATGGCAGATTAGTGTTTAAAATTTTTAATTCCTCAAAGTCAGGAAAAGAAGAATGTTAACAAGAAAACTTGCATATCTTTAAAATGGAAAGGAACAGAAAGATAATTTATTAATCTAAGAAGTTCATAGCCTTTATTTGGTCTTCCCATGAAAAATACACTAACCTATAAAAAAAAAATATGCAGAAAACAATTAATTTAATTTCCTAGCATTCGTGCCCTTCACATGTACATTTATGATTAAAACTTTCTGAAAAACAAAAGCACTTATTATGCTCCAGAGATTTCCTACTTAACTCCTGATGCAAGATAATTTGTTACATTATCTGGACCAAAGCAGGCCTATTATAATGAAGCTGATCTAGCAGCAGCCAATTGGGCACTATGCCCAAAACTCCTAATAAAGTTCTAGTTTATGTAAATGGAGTTGTACAGACATTAGAAGAGGGAAAAAAAAAAACCAAACCAAAACTTACCTACTTCACGATCATTTGCAAGAGTTGTGCATGACCTACGTTTCATTTGATTCCTCCACTTGTGCTATAAAAGTGTGCTGACTGGCATACCTGCATATCTACTCTACAAGTATTTTTATCAAAAATATAAGAACACCCTCAAACTTAGAACAGCAATCAAAAAAGGATTATAACTACACAAACACTTAGCCATCTCCAAACACAGACACTCTAAGGCTCCAAGGGCAGTGTCACTAGCTGTTCCCATACTGCCTCAGTACAACATGCATACTATTGGACTAATGTTATTCAAAGAAGCCACAAACTTATCACATCACATAAAAAAACAACTCATTATAGTGCTAGCATGTCTTTTTCTTTTTATTTTTTCCTAAAAAAAAAAACAAACCACCATTCCCATTCCCCACTGTCAAGCAATTGTGTAATAAAGAACACACGCACAAACACAGAGAGAAATCGGTAAGACGTCAAAACTGTCAGAACAGGAATCCAGAAAATTCACACATTGGTCTTACACAGTCACAATAGCCATACGATGTTTTAAACAGCTCAACTATGGAACATTTTGTATCATATGTGTTTACAGCTCAATTATAAAACATTTTGTATCACATGTGTTTTAAATTTATTTTACAAAAGAATACTATATCCGGCTTGCCCTTAATACTCCATGCTGTTTATGACATACTGATGAAATAGAACCTTCCTCTTATATGTACTACAGCTAAAACTTTATGCACCACTTGAAATAGAAATGCCTGTTTAGTCTCAAATTAGGGAAATGGAATAGACATTAAGTGACTTAAATTCATTCAGAGGCATGAATCAATTGAGAGCGTGGACCCGTTCTACTTTTTCCTGTACAAATTTAAGTCTTCTACAGATATGTACAGGATCTTGTTTTGCAAGATCACCAATAGGAGAAAGAACACAACAATCAATGGAACTTTAAATTCTTCTACGACTTCTAAGACTGTGTTACTTGTAACAACACCACAACTACTTATGCTAGATTACTATTCTGTAGGTGTGAGTGCTATTATACTCAGTTGACTCAGCATTTTAATCACTGTAACTTTCCAAAAGTACAATGCTGAAAATACAAGAGACTTGATACAAAGATTCAATATAACACCATATCACCTTTTATTAATTTACTGATTTCTGTGACCTCAAAAGTGGTAAAACTTGCTACCAGCTCCCTTTCAAAAAGCAAGTCTGGTAAATGACACAGGAAATGCATGACGTCTACACAAGAAATGTAAATGATCGAGTTATTGTACTGTACCTGATTTCCATGAAGATCTAAAACATCAAGATTTTTTAGGTTCTCCAGATTTGAGATCTTCTTTATTCTGAAGGATTTAAATTATGACATAAATTATTTTTCACATTAGATAAAAAGTATCTTTCGTTTTCCAGCTAATACAAAACTTAGCCATTTGTTCCTGCCTACCAAGAGTAACAGAAGAATAATGAAGTTCTGAACCACAAAAAAAAAAAAAAACACATAAAAAAAGTTAATAAATATGCCTTAGACTATCACCTTCCTTTCTGTCTGTCAATAATGCAATAGTGGCAGTATGCACGTGTCTCTTCTAGGAAGATGAAAAGGGAACAAATACTTGCACCACCAGAAAACAAAGTCAACAACCAACCTATCCAGACACCTAAATAATAATTAAAAAAAAATTATTGCCGGCAAACAGCTAGTTCCAAACAAGTTTAAAGAAAGACTGTAGTGACACAGACTTTTGAGAGTTTGTTAGAAGCACACAGAATAAAACAAAACAAAACACAACACAAAACTGAAAGCCACCAGTCCTTTTTAGAAAATACAGATCTCTAGATTTGGCAATATTTCTTCTCCCCCTGTACAACTTCACTTGCCTTAAAACTTTTCTGTCCTATTTTCTCAGATTCCAAACCAGTTATTATATACTCAACAGCATCATCTACTGGCTGGCGATATTAAACATCACATGTATTTTGCATTTGCTTTGAGAATAACCAAAGATCACATATAGATCAAGCTGAAAACAAGTTGTCTGCAATTGTGTCTGACTTGTAATCATTTATGTCTGGTCCTAACTACCTCCAAACCATACTTCTACATAAACAAACTATATAGCACTCAATGTAGTTACAATTTGGAAAGTAATTCCTTAAAGCACCTTAAAATTATCACTCCCATGCCCCAAGTTTTGATATAAATAAAATTAATTTCTACAGGTGAAATTTTTAATATAAAAGCTATAAGCTTTAGTAACATACTGCACTATTGAAAGTTGTCAGTTTTGAACAGAGGCTGCACATAACTGAAGTTTGTTTACCAGTTCCTCCTCTACTGAGTATAAATAAAATAAGGAAACTGAACAAAACCAGACCACAACCCTTATGTGTGTGAGGAATTTCACAGATAATTCTAATAATTTAATAGAATTAAAGGCTACCAGATTTCAACTGTCTTTTTAGAAAGTACTACAACTAGCAAGTTATCTCCCAACAGAACATAATCTATAAATAAGCAATAAAATCCACGATTCATCTGCCTGTTTTTTTCCCAGCTAAATACATCAGGCAGAAATACTTTTTATACGTTACAAAGAATCAATGAACACTTCACGTGATGTGAAGAGATTCCACCTGTCACACAAATCTAAGAACACATATTTAATAGCTGATCAGAACAGAAGATTAGATGCAAACACATAAAATACTTCAGAATTGTTGCTAAAATTTACATAAGAAGAAGTTTCTGAAGAACATTACAAGCAAAAACCGTGTACTTCCTCAGGGGGATCCCTAACACTTAGCTAGTGTTAGGGACTACCTCACTGGTCTCACAGCTAACATCACTATCTGAAAACTCTGTAAATAACAGAAACAGTGACAGATCACAGTTGTTACACCATAAAGAAATAAGGCACTTTAAGTCAGTTTTATTATTTTCACCTGTTCTTTCCCAACAAAAGGACTCTTAGGGATCTAAGAGTTGAAAGCCCACTTATTTCTTCTATCTGATTATCATATAAATCTAAGAAAACAAGATGTTGCAGATTAGAAATATTTTGGATCCGGGTTATAAAGTTATGTTGGAAATTCAAAAGGCGAAGATGATCTTCCCCATTGATAACTGGACACACTGTCAGTTTTTGCCTGGAAGGAAAAGAAACAAAACAAAAAACACATGTAAGTAACAAACTGGTTACCCACCCACTCTAACTGAAGTGAGGAAAGTGTATTGTCTTGATTATGGTAATATTAAGGTAATTAAGTTTGCTAATTAAACTCTGTAAATAAGGCAGAAACTCCTTACTATAAAAAAAATAGTTAGCATGAAAATATAGCAGAAGTGCTTCCAAAATTCTCTGAAAGCCTGTCCTCTTAATCAGAGATTTGCTGGTTACATGGAAACTACATGGAAGTTCCATGTTGTGACCACATTAAAATTTAAACAGATGCCACCTGACAATTTTTTATTTTTTTCCATCAGATACCACATAAGCAGCCTGTTTAGATCAGAATTTGAAATGTTCTATGTCTTTGCAATTTTTCTTTGGTTTATAGAACTTTACATTTGAAATATAAATACATGAAACAAGTGTTAAAGTAAAAGATATAGGACACGATGCTGAAAGTGGTTATTCTAGAAGGAGCCTGACAAAACTTTTTGGACTACATGAACCTTACCCCCACCAAAAAAAAAAAACCCAAACAATTAAATATCTATCAGATAGTGCACTTTTTTGTGTCCTGGTTAAGGGGGAAAAAAAAAAAAAGGCCATTCTACAATCAATGTGTCAGATTAGAACTAATGGAGATATAGCCTCTTTCTATAGATTACTTGGACGACCTTGCATTCAACTCTTAAGCTAGCTCTTTACTTTACAATGAAAAGCCCCAACTGCCTAGATGACTGCTGTATGGATATATTCATCACAAGGACACTCTTACAGAATTTCTCTGTGGGACACGGTTCTCCTCTCAAAAACCCACACACGTAAAAACCAACAAAACCAAACCCACCACTCATACCATTGACCACAGGCATTAGCGGGCTACTCATCACTTTAGACCATCAGACACAAGAGTCACAAGCTATGATGTGTGTGCTCTATAACCTTTCTCACCTTTCCAGGGTAAGTCTATCAGAGTTCAGGATTTTTTCTTCAGCAGTACGTTGCAATACAGGAAATGTTATTGATGAGCTGCTCCCAAAATTTGTGTTATCTATCAGAAAATCATACAGAGAATATATGAACTACTACTTTGTAAAATCATTTTATTAACTACAGATAATAGAATAATTTTTTTCTTATTAAAAGTAGTTACACGTACATGAAAGTGCATTTTGCCTCCATTCAGTACTTTGAGTTATCAGTTTTCTTTCCTGCCATTTTTTGTTTACAACTGCATCTCTCTACATGCTCTTTCCAAAGTACATCCATTTATTTCATTTCTGAGAGATTTTTAACAACAATTTCTTGTATACAGATATTTTGTAGATGCTTTTGTTTTGATTAGAATTACCCAATGGTGTTTTAAGGTGAGGTTGTAGAATTGTTTAACAATTTCAGTATCTGAACTTAAAGACATACTCTAATTTAAGTTTAATTTAAAGACACAGATCAAATAGATGTTGACAGAACTAGAGACTAAAGCACCAAAACATTGAAACAGTCCTACAGTTTCACAAACAAATGCAAAGTTGCTTAAAGGTAAATGCATGCAATACCTAGTCATCATCGGTATTATATTTCACTCCATTATCAAGAAAGAAACAGGCAGCCATCTAAAACATATTTAAAGCTATCCATCTTTATCCATTTTGTTAATATAAGGGGGAAGAGGGAGGATGACTAAAAATACATCAACAAATGTTTTCTGTGAATTTTGGCTTATTTGGAAAGTGATCCACTGAAAAATACTCATTAAAAATATATCATGGAATTATAGAATCATTTAGATTGGAAAAGCCCATTAAGATCATCGAGTCTAACCACAAACATCATTGTGCACGCATATTACCACAAAAATATAGGCTCAACTTCTACGTGTTTGCCTCCCCCTTTTTTTTTCTTCAAATAAATCAAATATGTTAACATTAATTCTTCAATAAACAAAGATTAATTGCTTTACTACTATAGCGAGTTCACTGTTGTCTAAAATATGCCATTAGAAGACATACCTATACAAGTAAAAGAATGTTGTGCAATTTAGAATCTTTTCAGTGCTACTCTCTAACATTTTATCACTAGCTACTCTAACAAACCAGTATAACAACCAACATTCTCTATGTATCCTTCAAAGTGGAAAAAAAATCATCCAGACCAAAAATAATCAATTAACATTGTTGCAAAAGTCTTAAATTACTTATCTCAGATTTTTAAGCCAATAAACAGAGGACCAGAGACCTAAAAATCAGTCTGAAACAGGACATGATGGCAGTACAGTGACTTTTTTCTTCTAATGTCATCCTTCTAAAGACATGTGTGAAAGATCCCTATTTGTTAAAGAAAGGTATGTAAAAAGCCCATATTTAAATGCCTGTATTATATTTCGGAAAATATTTCTAGTGGTTTCTTGACAATGATCTATTAACCTCTCTTAATACCTGAAGGCAACAGTAGGCAATACTTGCTATTCAGTCATATATTCTGACAGCCAGAAGCAGCGCATCTTACAGGTCATAACTTTCCAATAAGACACCCAGTTAAAAAACAAAACAAAACAAAAAAAAAAAACCAAAACCAAGAGACTAACAAAAGAAGTTTTCACTGTCACCTGAAGCATGTGAACTAATACTGTGGCTGCTTTGTTGGGATCTGGATTTTGTAGGTGTGTGAATAGAAGACTCACCAAATCCTGATAAAGAACCTGTATTCTGCTTCAACTCCAAACCAGAAAGTTCTGTCAGACTGGATGGTACTGGAAGATATATCTGCTTATTACGCACCAAAGGACTTAATACTCTTTGGTCTCCTGCATGGGGAACAAAACCAAACTACAGATTTAAATTTACTCCATAAGAAGTTGCATAATATCCCTAAAAATTGACCCGTTCCGAACAGCTGTTGGTCTTTATTTTTTACCAGAATGAATAAAGAATTGCCATCATGGCTTCATCACCACAGTTAGCAGTAGTATCACCAAATATCTTGCTTTTCAAAGGCAAAAGCACACAAGCACAATAGGAGAACTAGCTCTTCATATCAGGGTTCCGAATTAGAAACTAATTTTGTCTAAATAGATTAAAACATTAAGCATCCAATAAAGTGTTACAGTAGAAAATTGTGTGACTTTTGAGGGAATGTAGGGCACTTGATAGATTGTGGCTTTGTAGGCAGAAGAAAGGATGCTCTTCCACAGACAGAACAAAGGGCAAAAAGCAATGAAAAAAAGACATCTGCACCAGGCAGTAGAAAGATAGCGGGTTCAGGACGTGATGCAGCCGTAATTATACTGAATTACAGTACCCAATTAGGAAAAGCTGTCACTCTTACATATTCTAATCATAATACAGTCTTTCTTTACTGTTCAGTTAATAAGAAGAGAGACAAAAGACAAACAAACCAAACCCGGTTGAATATCACCTTGCCTTCCTGAATAGTTTTTTTCCAGATCATGCTGCAGAAGTCTATTGTGGAAAGATGACTGTTCTTTATTTATCCGGAATTCAAACTGTAACACAGTATTTAAGACAAATGTTAAAGTCTTCAAACGCACAGACAAACACAACCTTAATAACAACTACAGTTCTTGGGAAACTCTGCAAATGCTTTAAAAAAAATTAAATAATTGCTCCAACGAAGAGTGTTCATTCTATTAAGATACTCCAACTGAAAAGTTTCAGTGTTGGAAACCAAAATTAAAATATGGAAGTTACCAGCACATTCATCTGCAGTTGACCAAATAAAGAAAAAACCCACCCTCTAGGGAGTTCTACAATTACAGGAGGAAGAGAGGTATAGATGGAAGCATAAGAAATCATATATATGTATATTAAGTGTATGGCAGGCTACAGTACATCCCCGTGTTTTTACTTTATGTATCTTTAATAGGATGAAATAAGTTACTAAAATACTATCAGATACATCAAAAATTATATTAAAAGGCAACACATTATGACTGAAAAGGCAATTCCTATCTGAAAGCATACAAATTTGGCTGTACCATACAACAACATTAACGAATATAATTATTAAAGAAAAGGTAATAATTACTGGTTTGCTTTTATCTGTTATCGATGAGGTCTGGATAACCAGCTGAAGACCACAATTATTAACCTGCAAGTTGGAAGAAAAAGAAATGGAATATTAAATGCAAAACGTTGAATGCAACTTTTTTTTTTAAGCAATAAAGGTATTTTCAACAGCAAAATCTGACAAGAAAGAAACTACATTCCAAAACTACTATGAAGAACATGTCATAGCACTAAGCAATGCTGAATAATTTTTAGTTTAAAAACCCCACTTCTTTAATTTTAAAAATACACTGAAAGCGTGACTTTCACGGGGATGTTATCCTCATTATGAAGAAAACAAGCGTTTACATCTAAATATGAGAAAAAAAAAATAAGGCAAAACGTGTGGGTCATTTAACTGGATTTACACGACAAAACGTATCACCTACCTGCTAAATAATCAAAACGTTTGACAGAAACATTTAACCCGAGGGCTCACATAGCCACTGCCCAGCAATTAAGGGGAGGGACGCGGACGCCGTGAGGGACCCCCCTCAGCCCAGTCATGGCGCGAAGCCCGAGCTCCCCTCACCCACCGGGCGCAGGGGCTGCCCTCGGGTGGCTCCGCCCGCTGACAGCCGCCCACCCGCGGAAAGCCTGCGGAAGGCCGCCCCCCTCCGCGCCCTCAGCCCCCCCCGCGCCCGGTCACGCACAGCCTCGGAGCTCCTCACAGCTGGGGAGCGGAGCGGAGGAACACCGCCGATCCTGCCTCCGCATCCCGCACACCGACGGCTGAGGAGACGCGGCGGCTGCCACCCGCCAGCCCCTCCCCACGGCAGCACCTACCGGGCCGGTGGCGGCCCGAGGGCCCCTGCCGGGCCGGCACTTGCTGGGCACCATGTCAGCCCGTCGCCTCAGCGCCCCGCACCTCCGCGCCGGCCGCCGCCCCTGTCGGAAATCGCTCCGCTGTTACCGGGGCAACCGCCGCTCCCGGCGAGCCCCGCGCGTGCCCCGCCTGCCCGCGGAGGCGGCGCCGAGTGGCGGGAACCCGTCAGGCGGTGAGGAGCCGTGAGGCGACGGCGCCGCTGTGCGGCCCTTCTGCCGTCCCCCGGTGCCTGCCGTGCTGGGCTCCCGCTGCCCAGCGGGGCGGCCTCAGGTAGGGGCCGGGGGTAGGGCTCGGGCGGGCGCGGGAGGGGGCTTCGCGAGCGCGCGGCTGCCCCCCCGCCTCCCCGCCCCCCCGAGAAGTGAAAACCACTAATACGATTGAATTTTTCTGAATTCTTAATTCAAGCGAGTATGTGTGAAAACCTGTGAAACGGTAAGAAGCTGGACGTACCTTCCAGGTTCCTCTTCTGCCTCAAGAACGGGCACGTACTTGTCACAAAACGGGGAAACCGGCCCCGGAGCGCGCCGGCCCCGCCGTGCGCTGAGGGATCCGCCGAGGGACCCGCCTGTTCCTCCTCCGCGCCTCAGCCCGCTGCCGACGCCCGGCGGCTCGGGTTGCCCAGAGGCCCCACCGGTGGGCGGTGGGTGCTCAGAGACACACACATCGGTGTGTTGGAGCCACTCGGTGGCGAGAGGAGCAGCGGGCGGCCGCGTGTGGAAGGCCTGCGCTGCCTCACGGCGCCTTCCCACCCCTACCCCGGGTTTAGCTGTGTGAGTGCCCTTTTCGTTACCGTTTGCTGAGAGGCTGGCAGAAAAATAGTGTAACTACGGCTTGCTTTGTGAGGAATATAAATTACCGGGGGTGGTTTTTTATGGTATGTAGACAATACTGTGCCAACAACCAATGCGCTGTAAGAAATCTGTGAAAGTTTGACACAGTTGAGGTTCATGGGGTTATGACCTTAATGGAGTATCAGAAGCTCAGCTGAGATATGGGTTCCCCTCTAAGGGACTTGTCTACATTATTCATTTAGTTTTAAGTTCTCCCATGGTTACAGATACTGCTTAATCTCTGTTGGTAGTTAAGCATTATAGAATGTTGCTATATTAAAAAAACAAACAAAGCAAAACATTAGCCTGGTAATTTCAGTGGAGATCTAATCAACACAGTGTTTGAAATTACATCAGTCTTCACCTACCCTAATTCAACATCATTAATATGTTTCCAGCAGACCAGATGGTAATGATAGTAGGACTCCTCAAAGAAACGTGCTGGGCATTGGCCAAAGGCCAGTTCTGTGTGGTGACTACCGATAAAGCAGAATAACACATCTAGCATCATAGAATTAGTGAGGTTGGAAGGGACCTTTAAGATCATCAAGTCCAACCGTTAACCTACCCTGAAGAGAGGGGAAAAAAAAAA